>LGRX02034147.1:0-46603 GCA_001247695.2 Cymbomonas tetramitiformis
GATCAGCGATTACTTGAGCAACAGGTGGTGGAGAGCCGCTCAGTGGTGGAGGCCGCGTTCAAATCTGCTGATGACCGCGTGAGCTTAGAGGAGCACGCTCAGCCACTCACCACCCCTGTGAGTTGCGCGACTGTGACGAGCGACGCTCCCAAAGCAGAAGGAGAAGCCTTGGTGGTACCCTCGTCAGCCACGACTGTTGACGTACGTGATCAACACAAAGGAGTGACGTTCGACCCTATCGTGCAAGCATCCTCCCCTACGACAAGTGTACGAGACCGGATTGCCAAGCTAGACTGGAGGTCCATCAGTGCACCTGCCGTCGTGGCTATTCGTGCACACGTGGAAAAGCACTTGGCGGGCCACGCGGACAAGCTGGAGGCAGAGCGTATGTTCTTTGCCGTCGCAAGAAAGTACCGGGAGCACGATCTAGCGTCAGGGTGCGGACCACCAGTCTCTGAGGCGCCTGCCTCTGAACTCCCTTCGCCACCTCACATGGGCAAGGCCGTGATTCTCAACGTGCACAACGAGGTCGCGTCCAGCACCACCAACATTCCGTGCTCGAGATGCACCCGCACCCCGCAACCTCCTGTAGCTATATGGAGCTGCGAGGTGATGACCCTTCCAACCTTGTCAAAAAGCACCCAACTCGTGCCGTTGTGTATATACTGCACACGGGGAGTTTGGCCTGGCGCGTTCGACCGGTTTCCATCGGTGAACCCGAAACCGCCTCCAGTGCGTAGCGGCGGAGGCGGCGATGACGGAGATGGTGGTGGTGATGATGACGGTGACGACCCGGGAGGACCCGGTGGCCATCAAGGGGGGGGGAATGAGCCGCCTGACGACCCCACCTCTGACGCACCTAGCGAACCCTCGCGGAATCCTGAAGGTGGACGTCGCGGCCATGGCGGGGGCGGAGGCGGTGACGACCCGCCCGACGATGAGACGTCCTACAGCTTCGGTTCGAGTAGGAGGTCCTCGTACAATGATGGCAGGCAGCAAAGGGAGGAGTACACCAGGCACTCATATGCCCTCAAGGCCGCGAAGGACATCATGTCCTTGTACTCAGCACCGTTGGAGGGGTCCACAAACCCCTTCGGCCCGCTGTTGCGATTCGTGGACGAGTTCGACAGGTGCTTAACCCTTCCGGTGGTGCTCCTCGCGATGAACACCCCATGCAACGTGCCCAACGGAGCATTCGAGTTCGGAGAGCCGATTCTCTCGGTGCATATTTTGTTGAAGGAGATCACCCAACACTGCTTCCCTACACCTAGCTCCGAAGGAACGGAGCTGCGAGGGGTTCTCCTGGATGCCGAAGCGGACAAGTCGTTGAACCTTGAGAAGGTCATCGTGCCGCTAGCGAAGCTGGTCGTGCCGCTGAAGAGTGAAATGGCCACCTTGGGCTCGTTCCTACGCCGAGTGCGCCAAACTCAAGGACGCATGGCGACACCGCGCAAGGTGCGCGAGTTTTGGGATGGACTACATCTAGCCCATCGCGTGGTGACCATGTTGGCGACACACGAGCTTACCACTCCGGTTCCGGAATCCGACCTTCTGGACGTCTTCCTCTCGGGCTTATCCGCGGAGGTACGAAAGGAGGCGTTCGAGATTGCAGAGCGGAAGGGGACCCCCTTGATCCTCCTCGACCGCGCCCTTCCAGCCAGTCGACGCCTAGCGCTTGAATACGCCATTGAGGCGGAGTTGCATTTGAGCAACGCGACGAGTAGGAGAGCACCAGTGCAGCTACTGGCAGCAGTGGAGGTCTCGGAGGAGCTTCTAGCTCTAGCCGAAGATCGTCCCGCGGGTGCAACTCCTACTGGGCAACGTTTGGGCTCCCCGGAGTACACTGGCTGTAGGTTGTGCCAAAGCAAAGAGCACTATGCTCGAGAGTGCCCACAGGCTGCTCTTCGTAAGAAGGAGTGGGCCAAAGCACTTCTGGCTGAAACCTTGGACATGATCACGCACGAAGTGGAAACGGATGAATACTGCGACGTGCTCAACGCGGTGTTGCCAAAGGAACTAATGGATTTTGCCGCGGAGGACTCCCTCGAGCTCGGAGTACCCTCCAAGTCCTAATGAGCTCGGGCTGTGGGATCCCACATCCCCGCGATGAGCCCCCCTCCTACCTCTCGGAGCAACAGTTGCGGGAAAAGTGGAGAAGAGCCCGTCGACGTCAAAGGCGAAGCGCTCCTTGCACAGGATACCTAGACTCCGATGAGCTCAACATGCTACCCTCGCGGGCGATGACCAGCCCTTCTCCCGCGCCGGAGCGTCAAGTGGTCGAAGCTCGTCTTCACAAGGAAGCCAAGTCTCCAGTGTGTACGAGCGAGGACCTGTCAGACGACTCCCAGCACGTTGGGAAACGGCACCGACGTACCCTAAAGGTGACCGAGAGCTACCGCGTGCACTTGGAGCCAACGGGCCAACCATTGCAAGGTTGGCAATTTCGAGCCGTCCGAGGGCAAGGGACGAGCGCTCTACGCTCCAAGGTGGGCACACGGGGCTTGAGGTCCTCCATCAAGGCTCTGGAAACGGACCTTGCACCGCCCCGTACACCTCCGCGGAGCACGAGCCCACCGCTTTGGAGAGCCGGGCATCGACGCAGCCGAGGACCCACGCGGTCACCAACGCACAGCGCGGTTACCACCAACAAGCGAGAAGCTCGAGCTCGATCACCCTTACCCGCAGCCCTTAGCAAACTTAAAAGGCTGCAAGAATACCGACGACGACGTCAAGACATCCAGCTTGGGCGTCGACCTCGTACGCCCTCACCTAACAACAACACGACTGCCGAGGCAACCTCAACCACACGGAGTGACCGCCCCCGACCATGGTTGTCACCGACCCATGCAGCTCGAGCTGAAGGAGCTCCAAGGAGGAGGTGGCTCAGTGGGCTGGAGAAGGTTCGCCAACGGGAGAAGCTTAAGCGGGATTACGCCAGTGGCCTCCCATATTTGGAGCGGGACTCTCCTATAGACGAAGAGCTACTGCACATCTTAGCCAAGGAACAAGCGCAAGAGGAAGTAGAAGACGGACTCCTCCAGTACGCAAGTGACTTGGCGACGAATGACATGGCGCGAGCGGCGAAGGACAAGGTCATCCAAGTGGCCTTGTACCCACCTGATTACCCACCCAGGGATCTGGTGCAGACAGCCACCGCTCAAGGGCTCTTGGCCGATGCAGGCACCTACGAGTTACCATGGGACTCTGACATGGACGACCCTCTTGATCTAGGCGACCTTCATGCCAAGGACGACCCCATCGAGTGCCAGCTCAACAGCATCACCGACAGTGGGGACATGAGCCCTGGTTGGAGTGATCTCTTGGCGGCTGTATCAACATCGCGAGCACCACCTCGACAGATCAACAATTCCAAGGCCCCCACCTTGTTGTTGTTCTGGGCGTACGTGAACGGTCGTCGTGTAAAGGTGCTGGTGGCCACTGGGTGCTCCACCAACATTATCTCGGATAAGACTGTACGCAGCATTCCCTCCTTGACGCCTCGACCTCACGAAAACCCCATGCGAGTGCGAGTAGCCGACGGCGCGTCGTACGATGTCAACACGTGCGTCCGCCCTCGACTGCAAGCGGAGACCACCAAGGGGTTGTACGTCAAGCAATTGGAGCTCAGAGTGATGCCCATTGATCTTTGCGTGGATATCATCCTTGGAGGACCTTGGCTAGCCTCCCACTCCCCAGTCACCCTGGATTACTCCCGATGGGGTTCCATCCGGTTTGGTTCTGGAAGCAAGAGAGTGGTCATTACAGGCTGCTCGCCGGGAACGCCAGACCCCTCAAGACCCAAGGATAAGGCCATGGCGTTGGTACAAGGAGTATTGCTGGACCCCAAAAGGGTACGCAAGGACCTTCGAGCCCTCCAATCTAAGGATGAGTGTGCCTTCGTGGTGTACCTGGCGCCCGACGGCACCTTCGGGGCGGTCGCCTGTAACGAAGATGCCGACGCCGAGACCAACACCAAGCCCAAGGACGCTTCGTCCGAGCATCGCGTCACGTCTAGCTCTGAGCAGCAAGACGCCCAAGTCGCGAGCGCCATGGACTCCTCCCAAGCGGATCTGGGTGAAACGGACGCGCCTGCGCTGATGTCCGCGTCAGACACCGACTCCGAAGCCGAGGACGCTCTACTCCTCCGGGAATCTGTGCGGCCCAGCCCAGGCACCAGTGACGAGGACCACTTGGATAAGGTTTACGCAACAGTGGAGTCCACCCGCCCACAAAACTTTGACGTGGTCGCTCTGGAGGGTGCTGTTGGTCCCCCTGCGGACCACGCGCCATCCAACAACCTACATCTCGGGTTCTTCCAGAGCAAGCGGGAAGCTTTGGGAGCATTCGCTCTATTACCTGAGCACGTACGTGCCCAAGCAATCGACGACCATGCGCAAGGGAAACCACCCACCTGGCATGCCGAAGCCGCAGCCGCGCTGGAGCAGGGAAGGCGCTTACTCCGCGAACGTCGGCCGCGGCGCAAGCGTGTGCGCTGGAGCGACGAGAAGCCCCATACGAAAGGTTTATCTCAAGAGCAGGCCGCTCCAGTGGCTGAGGAATCACCGTCACCGCCGCCCAAGCCCCACGCCATGAAAGAGGAGGAGCCGGACGAGATTGACGAGACAGTGTCCCCAGAGATATGGCAACAGCTGCGCGACCTTGAGGAGGAGTTCAAGGACGTCATATGTACGGAGCTGCCTGACTCCGTCCAAAGCCGCGACTACAAGAACAACATTCGCTTGCGATCCGACTGGAGTGGACAACCGCTACACCGGCGTAACTACAAGTTGTCGCAAGAGGAGCTTCGGCAACTTCGTGCACAACTTGACGAGCTGTTATGTTGGCCAAGGGGTACATCCGTCCATCGGCGTCTCCCTGGGGCTGTCCGGTACTTATGGTGCCGAAGCCGAGCAACCCTAAGGAGTTGCGCCTGGTTATCGACTACAGGTCGATAAATGAGATCACGGTCAAGGACAAGTACCCTCTTCCTGACGTACAAACCCTCCTCGATGACCTACAAGGTACAACCGCCTTCTCCACTGCAGACGCCTTGTGGGGGTTCTGGCAAGTTCCCATGGAACAGGAGGACATCGAGAAGACAGCCATGACCACCCACTTTGGAGCTTATGAGTGGCTGGTCATGCCTATGGGACTGAGCAACTCACCGAGCACGTGGCAAAGAATGATGACGCAGTACCTCGGACACCTACCCTTCTGCAGAGTGTTCGTGGACGACATCATGATTTTCAGTGACACACCTGAGCAGCATGTCGGCCATGTACGTGCCGTACTAGCCGCCTGTCGCCAACACAAAGTATACCTCAAGCGAAGCAAGTTGAAGTTGTGCATGCGAGCAGTACGCTTCCTTGGCCATGTGTGCAGTAAGGAAGGTTGTCGTCCCCAACGCGACAAAGTGGCCTCGGTTCGCGACTGGCCAGAGCTCGAGACTGTCACCCACGTGCGCCAATTCCTTGGAATGTGTGGCTTTTACCGGCGGTACATCCAGTCCTTCGCCCACATTGCCCACCCTCTTACTCGCCTCACGAAGATGGGAGTGCCGTGGACTTGGGGCAAGGAGGAGAAAGAAGCCTTCCAACGATTGAAATCAGCATTGATTTCGGCGCCAATCCTTGCCCTACCGGACCAGCGCTCAGCAGCCGATGGATCTCGCCCATTTTGCGTGCAGACCGACGCCAGTGCGGTCGCGCTAGGAGGCGTGCTGATGCAAGACCTGGGGCGAGGTCTTCAACCGCTGGCTTTCGAGAGCAGGCAATTCTCCTCGGCCGAGCAAAACTACCACGCTGGGGAGCGGGAGCTGTGCGCCATCCACCACTGCACCACGGTGACGTGGAGGCATTACCTTATATTCACCGACTTCAAACTCATGGGTGACCACAAACCCTTGCAGTGGCTCTTCGCGCCGGCTCGGGAGCTGAGTCGACGCCAGGCACGCTGGTATGAGGACTTGGTGGAAGTGGGCGTGCACCAAATGGAGCACGTACCTGGCCGATGCCTAGTGGTTCCGGACGCCCAATCCAGACGACCAGACTACAAGCAGTCATCCGCCAGGGAGGGGCTCAAGGAGAAGGGCGTGGTCGACCGGGATACAGACGAGCCTCGTCCGAGTGTGCCAAGGGAGCCAGCTGAGAGCTCGACCCCCGCCGATCCCACCTCAGTATTCGGTGCAATCGACGAGGATGACACCGACGATGAGCCGTCCGAGGAGCCCGCTAAAGTCAAGATCCGTGAAGACCCCACCTCGGTGCTCGACACCACGTTTGATTACTCCGACTCTGAAGACGAGTCTGTACCCCCGGTCAGCCCTCCGTTGGTCGTCGGGGAGCTCACTCATCTGAATGGGCTCACCTGGGTGGAAACCCCCGACCTGTGGGAAGACGCAGCTGAGACGTTGCACACCGCGGAGCGCGCCTTGCATGAAGCCACCCTTGCTGGCGTCACTACTCGCTCTCGCTCGCAACCGGAGCAAGCCCCCTCGCCAACCCCCTCAACTCCTCCTAGTCCTTCCCCTCCCAGCAAACAAAGTTCCCCTCCCGCGTCAAGCTCCCACTACGATAACGTGGTAGACCGGCAGGACTGGAAACTGGTAAAGGAGAAGTTCGAAGAGATCTCAGCGCAGTACGGCCCGTTCGACGTGGACGCGTGTTGTGACTCCATGGGCGTCAACCGCCAAGTGGACACCTATTGGACGGAGTGCCTCAAGCAGCAATGGCGGGGAAAGCACGTCTGGTGCAACCCCCCCTATACCAAGGACAGCAACCTCATTGAGAGGATCCTACGCCACTTCATGGCCGAGTGGCGCGCCGACCCAGAGAACACGTCGGCGATGTTCCTACTGCCGGACTATGACGCGTCCTGGCGCACCCTTATCCAGCCCAAGTACGGCCTGCACGTGGTCAAGGTGTTCGACCTCAAGGATGCCAAGGGTCACCCTACATGCTTGTTTGAGTCACCAGATGGAGGCCGACCAGCGTTGCGGTGGCCCGTGCTGCTGGTGTGGGCGCCAGCGGCCAGCCGGACTCGGCCTCGAACAACGAATGCCCGTGCGCCTGCAGCTCAAGGTGCAAGCGAGCCTATGGTTACGACGGGGCCAGCAGCCAAGGCGCGCGCAGCCAAAGGACCACTGAAGGCATGCCAGTTCGTAAAAGCACTACGCGCGGAGTACGAGCGTAGCCCTTACCTCACGATGTTAAAGGAAGAGCTTTTAGCCGCCCCGCACCAGCGCACGGACACCTTCCGCATGGTTGACGACATGATCTGGCGCATCGCGGAGGGACGCTACCAGCTGGTGTTGTCGTCCGACTCTCCCCTTCGAGAGATAGTCATGCGTGAAGCGCACGAGTCTCCCGCGGCGGGGCACACCGGGCGAGATAAGACTCTTGCTCGGATTGTGCGGCGGTTCTGGTGGCCCCGCATGAACAAGGACGTCACCGACTGGGCCCGCTCGTGCTTGATATGCCAGCAGACCCGCCCGAGGAACAGCTATCCGGATGGGCAGCTGAACCCCCTCCAAGTCCCGGTCAGGCTGTGGCAGGTGGTCAGCATTGACTTCGTTACTGGACTACCACGCACGGAGCGGGGCTACGACGCCTTCGCCACGTTCACGGACAAGTTGTCCAAGATGGTGCACGTGGTCCCCATGCTGTACTCCGACAGCTCGGCTGAGCAAGTGGCGCGAATGTACTTCGACCATGTTTGGCGACTGCACGGTGCTCCTATGAAGATCATTTGTGACAGGGACTCTCGCTTCCGTGACGCCTTTCACATGGAATTGCATCGCCTTATGGGGGTGCAGGTGGCCTCCACTACGCCGTACCATCCACAAGGAGACGGCCAAGCGGAGCACACAAACCATACGGTGGAGCGCATGTTGCGCGCCTACGTTGACGCAAACCAGACAGACTGGGATTTATGGTGCACCCCGGTGGAGTACGCCATTAACGACTCCAGGTCCGCAGTTACTGGATTCACACCCTTCGAGCTTTGCTATGGGCATGCCCCGGCGTCGCAGCTCGACTTCTTCGTAGAAGCTGCATTGGCCTCTCGCAGGGGCCGTGCCAAGGGGGGGAGAGGGGACGTCGTGAAGAAAGGCACGGCCCACGAGACCGCCCGGCAGTTTGTTCAGCAGCTGCAGACTGCTCGCGATAGGTTGCTGGTAGCTCAGCAGCAGCAAGTGGCCCAGTATGACGCTCGTCATCGTGCTCGCCGGTACGCAATAGGTGACATGGTGTGGGTGGACGCCACGCATCTCACCCAGCCCGGGGATAGGGGCCTACACAAGAAGTTGCTGAAGAAGCGCCTGGGCCCGATGGAGGTACTGGAGGCCTTCCACAGCGATCGGCAGATGGAGCTCGCCCCCGAGGACCGAGGGGCCCCCGCGGCTTACCGTCTGAAGCTACCACCACAGTGGAAGGTGCACGACGTCTTCACCGTGGATAGACTCACCCCAGTGGAGTCGGGCCATGGCAAGTTCGCGGACAGGAGTGCGGAGATTCCGCCTCCCCCTGTGGACGTAAGCGGTCGTAAGGAGATGGCGGTGGAGTGCATTGAGAGGTCACGCACGAGGAGACGTAGCGGGCGGACATGGACGGAGTACATGGTCAAATGGGTAGGTATGCCACGCTCCGAGAATGAATGGAAAACTCGCGAGGACCTCGAGTTCGATGGAGTTGGCCGAAAAGGGATACCTAACCGCGCTCTACAGGAGTTCGAAAAGGTCGAGGCCAAGAGGCAAGAACGTGAAAAGAGCAGAGTCACCCGCAAACGCGAGGAGTCAGCAGGGGCGATATGGATGACGGACCCTGAGGAGTTACAGGCGGACGGAATGGCGTGGATCCCGGAAGAACGAGGCGACGACGAGGTGGGCACATTCGCGACGGTGTCACCCACTAGTTTCATGCCATCCCAAGGACCTGGTCGAGGAGCAGCACGCCTACAGCCGTCTCGACGCCCAATACGGATCTTGGTGTTGTTTTGTGGCACGGGCTCTGTCGAACGACAGTTCAGCAAGCAGTTTCCTGGGTGTGAGGTAGTCTCGGTGGACATCCAGAACCGATGGAAGCCCACCCACTGCGAAAACATCCTGCACTGGGACTATCGGCAGTTCTCGCCCAAGCACTTTGACGTCATTTGGGCGAGCCCTCCATGCACGGAGTACAGCCAAGCCAAAACGGTAGGGGTACGAAACCTGCGTGGTGCTGACAGGCAAGTGCGGAGAACGCTGGAGATCATCAAGTACCTCCAGCCGAGCTTCTACTTCATCGAGAACCCGCGTGGCCGAGCTCCTCATGGGTTACACACTCGCCGATGCATGCAAGGGTTGCCACTTCCGCATCTGGCTACATATTGCAAGTATGGTATGCCCTACAAGAAACCCACCCACTTCTGGACCAACGCGCCTATCACCACCTTGAGGTCCTGCGACCCTGAAAACCCCTGCGACTTCAAACGCCGTTATGGGCGACACGAGAAGATGGCGCAGAGCGGCTCCACCCGCAGAGAGTCGGGCGACCCTAGGCCAGGCATGGGAGCTGGATGGCACGTGTATGGCATCCCCGCGGCCTTGCTTAAACAGTTATTCAGCTCTCTACCGGTGGAACAACCCGTGGGGTCAATCGCAGCGGTATGTGAATACCTAGCGGAAATACTCTGGAGAGATGAAAATGAGACAGAGCTCAACGATGAGAGAGTCTGCGCTAATCTGGAAGAAGCTGACGAGGAGCCTGTGACCTTGATGCCGGAGTACAACCCTACGCCGCCACCAGTGATGTCCGACGACAGCGAGTGGGACACCATGGGTTCCGAATCAGCCTAACGACTGTGCATCTAAGCACAAGCGAGGACGCTTCCCACCTGAAGGGGGGGGGAGTTGTGCTAGGACAACACACGGTGTCATGCGCGGATGACTCAGCAATGTCATACATGCCAAGTAGTGTCATACGCGCCTTACAGCATTAGCGCCCGAGACCCCTGTTGAGGAAGAGACCCCCCTTATATGGGAGTACACAGTACTACTGTACTGTGTAATAATGTGTCATGAAGAATACTGGCACATGATAATGCAGTACAAGCATATGATAGGTTGATGAGACTTGGCCATGCTGACTAGGATTACCTCAGAGAGCTGAGTGAATAAGTAATGGCCAAGGCCAAAGAAACAGTTGAGATTTCTAGAGTAACACAGCCGCATGGCAAAAGTCAAATAATACCTAATTCTTACCTGCAAGTATATGTAGTAAGTCAGGACATAGATCCTAAGAGTGACATAGCTCACTATGACCTTATAAAGCATAATATAGAACCTTGCTTTATATGAGTCCCATCACAAGTAGTTACAGTGTCTGTTATGTGAGGAGGGTTACAGCTGCCTCCCACACGCTGTCCCAGGTATCGTGCCCACTTCAGTGTCCAGGGTGCAGAGGGATGTCGAAGACCTCGCTGCTGCTCTTCGTGCGCCCTCCTTTTCCCACAGCCTGCTACCTGGGGAAGAGTCTGGACTCGAAGTGGCGATTGCCTTTTGCTGCTCGGCAGGCGACAGCTCTCTCCAAGCCGCGTAGAGGTCGTGGGAGCTGGTGTTAGAGGATTCGGGGACTTGCTGGCGACCGTCGTGTGAAAGGAGGTGCCACAATGCTATGCGCTGATGGCCTTCCTTGCGATCTTGAGGTTCGCGGGCAATGCGTATCCTCTCTGCCAGCTGGTTGGCGCGGTTCACGCGCTCCTTCGGCGATCGACTCCCAGAGTGTACGCGGCTGCGGACGCGCTCCGACATTTTATCCACCAGGTCCTTGGCAGCCTCTGGGGACTTGCGCAGAGCTCTGCGGACCTTCTGCATGGCGACTTCGAGGGGGAGGGAGTACAGATCTCTCTTCCAGTGCCACGCAGTTAGCCTTTTCCGTGGGTCTGCGAGGTTGGACTGATAGATGGGCAGCGGCAGGACAACACGCGGTCGGGGGCGAAGGTCGCGGGGCTCTCCGCGGTTGTTGCCCATAATGGGGGGTCTGTGCCGGGGAACTCGCCGTCCCCTCCGACCCTCGATCCTCGCTTGTGTATAAGCGGGGCCGTCATCAAGAGGTAGCGACGGCTCATCGAAGGGGGTGCTTCCTGCGAGAGGGTGGCTGGACAAGTCATCCCTCGGCGGCGATGGGGCACCAGCTGAGCGGTAGGTGCGTCGCAAGCGGGTCCCAGAGGTGAAGGCCACACTCTTGGGGTGGGGACGTTGGCCCCAAGGGTCTCTGCGTCCTCGGGCGCGTCGGGGTTCCACTGGTTCTGACCGCTTCTCCAGGGCGGAGAGGGTCTGATCATCAGGGCAAGACCTCACTTCCCCGAAGGGCAGGGTCTGGGGCTGGCCGCCGGCCAGTCATTCATCGCTCTCCACCGGGGGAAGGCCGTCACCCTCCACAAGCTCGATGCCCGCAAGGGCCGCCAGGGTCTGGTAGCTCTGCTCGTCCTCACAGGTAGCAAGAGCCAGGACCTCCTCGGAGAACTCTTCTGGGACGCCATCCACCGAGGAGATGTCCTCCTGCTGCTCGATGGCCCAAACGACGGCGGCTACATACCCAGGGGAGTTCGCCAGTCGAGCGGGTGCATTAGCCCTCCACTCCTTGAGCTTAGCCTCATCCGTACAGTTACGGACGATGTGTTCCGCAGAGCCGCAGGCGAAGCACCGGCGGACTTTCGGAGCATCAGGGCGGGAGAGGCCAGGTGGTGGTGGCAAAGGAGTCACTGCCGCGGCGACGGTGGTGGCAGGCCCGTTCTCCAGCATGGCAAGAGCTGGGCGGTTCGAAGAGGGGGTACGCCTGTAGAAGGGGGTGCGAGGTGGTGGGTTAGCGAAGGAAACAGCACGGGGAGGACGGTCTTGAGAGCGCCTCTGAGCCGCCTCCGTGTCAATGTCACTCTCCACCTCCTCAGCAACTTCCCGAATCTTCAACAAGGCGTTGTGGGTGCCTGGGATGTCGTCAGCGACGGCCTTCCTCTCCCACTCTTCTGGTTTGGAGACATCCAAGTGGATGGCTCTCAGGCGCCGCATCACCTTGGGTGCATATTTCAGCCCCCGGCGGTACGTAGAGAGCATCGACAAGTTGGTCATCTCCACGCAATTTGGGACTCTGCCGGCCAAGAAGTTGACGGAGGCCATGCGGGTCTCCAGTCGCGAGAAATACTCCGCCGCGGTCTCGTTTACCGCCTGCTTCAGGGCAATGGCCTCGCCGTGTGCGTTCTCCAGGTAGGCCTGCGTCAGAGAGCACACCGCCAGATCGCTGAAGAACACATCCAGGTCCCCGTAGCGTTGGTGCCAAGCTTGCTCGGACCCAAAGGTCCCCGCCGCGCGCTCCAAGAACTTTCTCTGCTGGTCTTGAAGAGTGTACTCCTTGAAGCTCCAAAGAAGGCTTGACACACTCGCCTGGTACTCTGATACTGATGGCGTACAACTGGGAGTGGTCAGTGCTTCGATCACGATGGCCTCCTGGAATACCTTCCGCACCATGTGGGAGTAGTGCTCCAACTGCGTCAGGAGGCCCTCCTTGTCGGCCGATTTTGTGTCGGACGCGGAGCGGGGGAACCTGGTGACGCTCTTGACCAGCTTTAGCACCATCTCTTTGGTCTTGTGCTCCAGGCGGACCTCGTCTGGAGATGCTCGCAGGTTAGTGCCCTGCGGCAGACGGACGATGCCTGGAACAAAGGGGGTGGCACTGGGAGAGAGCACGGGGTTTGCAGCGGCGGCAGAGTGAACGGGGTTCACGGTAGCGGCAGAGTGAACGGGGTTTGCGGCGGCGGAATGGGGAAAACGGGCAGGAGGTGATGGTCCCGGGGCATGCACGGGCGGAGGCGCAGGCGCGGGATTTGTGGGGACTGCGGTCGGAGTGGGCGGTAATGTAGGGGCTGATGGTGGTGCGGGGAGTGGAAGAGGTGTATGGAAGGGCAGGGGTGTGGATGGTTGTGCGGCCACCACGCTCATGCTCCGGTACCAATCGGAGTTGCTGACCTCCGACCACGCGGCGAGCCCGTCCTGATCGAAGTTCTGCATCTCCGACTCCCGCGCAGTAGCAGGGATCCACTCCCATACTGGCTGCCCCATGCTGGTAGACCGCACATTGGCCGCGGCTGGGTCCCCCATTGCCATATCCATGACCTCGCGGTCGACCATAAGGACCCAGGTCTCCACACGAGGGTTGGTAAGGGGTAGGGGTGCATGGTGTAGCCGGCCCCCCATGCGCGCATATGCAGTCAGCGGCGCTCCCAGCAGGTGCATGATCCTGAACAAGATGGCGTCGCCCTGCACCCCAGCCCGGCGGCGTTCGTCCCATGGTAGGGAGACGGTTGCCGCGCCTCGCACCCCAGCTGACTGGTGCACCCACAATGACCCACCATCGTGGGTGACGAAGAGGGCTCTGACCTCTGGGTACTGAGGGTAGGAGGGCTCTGGTGCGGGATCGTCAGGGGGATCCTGAGGTGGATCACTAGGGGGGCCTGGTGGCGAGTCGCTTGGACTGGAGTCTCTAGGCTCTGAGTCGGGATTGCCACCGCCGTGCACCACCGTCTCCATCGACTGCCGCCGGCGGGCCACCATCATGTTATGGGGATTTGGCCGGCCCTGAGTGGGAGGTTCGGCGGGAGCGGTCTCAGCGGCGGTCTGAGGCACTGGAGGGGTTACGCTGGCGACGGCGTCTGCCTCGTGTAGATGGTCCGCCGTCAGGCCCTGTGCGCTGCCCTGAGGGTCGCCTGGTGGGGAGGCCCCTGCCGATGTCGTCGCACCAGGCAGCGCGAGTCCTCTCGAGAGCACCGCGGAGATGTCCAGGGCCTGTACTGCCGCTAGGACTTCTCTGCGAATGTGTTCACTTCGGCTGCTCGCGTCCGAGTCAGAGCCGGACTGTGGGCGGCCCTCCGCCTGCGCTCAGCCCGTGCCTGCGTGCTTCGGCTGCCTCTGGTCCCCGTGCTGGTGCGGCTGATGTCCGTGCCGGAGTCGGGGTCAGAGTGGTCAGGTGCGTGGCTTGGGCCTGGAAGATGCTTGCCATGTGTCGCAGGGCCCGAGGATGCCCTTCGGGAACGCCGACGCCGGCGAGTTTCTGAGGTTGTCGCCACCGCGGGAAGGTGACGCACCAAGAGCTGGGTGCCGCCCAAGACGTTCTGCTGAACCCCGCTGTCAAGGGGTACCTGCAGAGGGTCCGGCAGGGCCGCGGCGCCGATGCTGATGAAGTGCTGCAGCGATGAGGGATCCGCGCCTGAGTCATGAAGCGCGGAGGTGGCTGGCGCCAGCTGATGGAGCTGCTGTGGCTGCTGCTGCTGCTGCTGCTGATGTTGCTGCTGTAACTGCTGCTGTTGTAACTGTTGCTGCTGTAACTGCTGCTGCATCGGTTCCAGTGGCTGCTGCTGAAGCCACTGCTGTTGCTGCTGCTGGTACGCGAGCCACTGCTGCTGCTGCTGTAGCTGTTGTTGGAACGGTGTGGGATATGCGCCCACGGGGTGATGGGCTCCCAGTGTGAACGGCACTGGTGATACTCCCCCAGCGAGGGGCGCTGATTGGGGCAATACCCAATTGACGCCGTTCCATACAGCCTGTGCGGGGGTGCCATCCGGCATAGTATAAGGGCGGGGCACCGCTGTGTAGGGCATGGTGGTGCCCGGATGTGGAATGGGGTGAGCGGAAGCATATGCGGTGGGCGATGGGAAGGTTATGGGAGAGAACAGAGTGTGGTGTAGCTGCTCTGCGCTGACACTCATGCTGGGAAATGCCTCTGATGTCTGCTGTGACATCCTGATTGCTGAGCTGGTTGAGATCAAGGACTGGGTGTGGCAATAGCCACAGGTGAGCAAAGTGGTGAGTGCTCGCCTTTTTTATTTAATTAGTCTCGTCCTCTTCGATGTCGCTCGCTGGAGGCGAAGGGGCGGGACTTCCAGGTGGTGATGGGGGAACCCAATCAGCGCCAAGGAGGACCCAAGGGGGGGCGTCGATCACTTGTATTGCCTGGAGATGCCGCACGTGGTCGTAATGTACTGGTGGGATAGCCAGCGTGACTATATCCAGGCGCTCAGTTCTCCTCCTCGTCGTCAGAGGAAGAGGGGGAAGGAGGACCGCTCCAAGGACCGCTCTGCCAGAAGGCGCCTGCTGGTGGGTAGGTGGAGTCTGGAGGGAATACCCACTTGATGGGTCCTTGTTTCCACCACGCTCTTCTGTATTCTTCTGGCGAAGGGGGTACTGCCATGCACCGGCGAACTCAAAATTTCGCCAGGGCTCCGCGACACAGATTTCAAGTGCCTATGTATGCAGGCAGGGGTCAAGGAACTGCAACCAGAAAGCTCAGCAAGGTCCCAGAAGGTAACCGGACTTCGTACACTCCCAAAATATTCCAGCCAGAGGGTAAACCAGAGGTGTCCAGAAACTGTCCAGAAACTGTCCAGAAGCCACTAAAAGAGCTGTTTTGAGGGGCTTTCCCAGCTGCTGGTGGCCGTGAGGGCGGTATTGGGGGGTTCTAGGGTGTTCTATGGGGTCTGGGGAAGGAGTTTTTGGTGGTGGGGGCTACTGTGGAAGGTTTCGGGGTAGGCTGAAAACGGGCTAAAACGGCTATTTTGGGCTGTTTTTGGCTGTTTTTCGCCTTTTTAAGGCTCTAGAAAGTGGGCTATGAGGTTTTCCTGGCTACTATAAACCGGGGAAACCCTTTAGGGTGCTCCCTGACGGTTGTTTGTAGCCTGGGGCAGACTTGGAAGTTAAGATCGGAAAACGAATGTTGACTTTTCTGAGCCTGGTTGGGCCCCCAGTGTTAAGGGGCGAAAATATGAAGTTTTGGAGATGTTTTCCAAAGGATACGGCCGTTGTATACGAAAAAAAATGTACTTACGGAGGCTAAAATTGCGCCCAGATAGCCGGAAGTGCAGCTCTCCCCCTGTATTACAACGGAAGTTACAAAAGGCCCGTGGGCGAGTTGCGCAGAGGCGAAATCGCAGCACGCTGATACCAAATGGCTATTACCCTTCGGGTGGCTTAAGCCACCCTAACAGCGATTTAGGGTGGCTTAAGCCACCTTAACGTTTTCAATTATTACGGGAGCTATCGGTACCGGAAGCTAGATTTTTTTAGCTCAAAATGACGGCGACATTGTCTTCTTTTAGACACTATGGGCACTATTAGGCGAGCCCAAGTTCCCGGTGAGCAATTTTGGGAAGTATACAAGAGGGTGCAACATTTAGTAAAATTTGAGCGATTTTCCCGGTTTTTGCATACCCATGCTACTTCAACCGAGATTTTGAGGGTCAAGATGACCTCGGATCAAACTTTTGGCAAGACACTGCAGAAAGAGCAGCTCGAGATCTTGACAACATAGGTCTCCAAATTTTGAAAGCGTCTTAGAGGAAGCCCCCGGTGAGCTAATTAGCTTAAGGTGGCTTAAGCCATCTTAAGGAAAATTGGGAAATGCCCACCCTACTTCAACCGAGATTTTGAGGGTCAAGATGAACTCAGATCAAACTTTTGATAAGACACTGCAGAAAGAGCAGCTCAAGATCTTGACGACATAGGTCTCCAAATTTTGAAAGCACCGCCGAAGAAGCCCCCATGAGCCCTTTAAGTTAAGGTGGCTTAAGCCACCTTAAGCTGCGGGTAATAGGCACAAATGTGCCAGGGGCACGACGACAGATGCTCGGAGATATGTTTTTGATTGAACGTGCAAAGGTACACAATTCGGATTTTTATAATATACTGGATCAGGGCCAGATTGAGGTACAAACGATAATTCGGTTCCGAGTTCTGAAGGCTAAACACTTCTCAAGTGCTCTACTTATTCACTCGTCACTCAGGTTGCAGGGTCAACCACTCGAGAGCCGATGTCACACTTCGGCTCAACGTTCAGTTCTCGATCCGATCTCATTTCTAATTCCGATTCGTCATTCTCGATTCAGATGTTATGCCAACAGGCTGACACGATGACTGCCCCACAGTACTGTCATACTACTGTACTGTCATACTGTCATACTGTCATAGCGTCATACTGTCATACTGTCATAACCTTAATATCTGATATTCGATTTCATTGTCTTTTCAACCCCGATGCGAATCTGACCATTCTTCGAGGGTCTGACTGAGTTCCACGATGACACCCCCCACAGTACTGTCATACTACTATAGTGTCATACTGTCATACTGTCATAGTGTCATAGTGTCATACTGTCATACCCCGGACATCTGGTATTCATTCTCATCGTGATTTCAAGCCCAATCTCACTGTCATCGTGCCAATCCCAGATTACCCCCGATGACACACATACGGACGCATAGACATATCGGCTCACGCTGTGCCTCCGGGCACAGCGGAATGTTTTCAGTTGCAACTCGTTTTCGGAAATTTCAAGTTTCCGGAGGGCTGTAAAATAGCGACTTTGTGTCTCGTCAATAACTGCGACATTTTGCAAGGACATTCGGCGGGCATGAATAATACTTATTCACGCCCGTGTGATGCTGTAGAAACTTTCAAAAGTCAGTTTGGACCTCTGAATCAAAAGCTGCTCAGAAAATTTGGAAAATTTTCATGTTGGCCCATTTGCGGCCATCCCATCAGACGCGTCTGCCCGCACACGGTTGCGGACCATTGAGGGTGACCTTAGCTTCCATTCTAACCAGGTTCTGCACCGGTAGGCCCACTCTCGCAGTTAGTGGTGCCTTACAATCATGCATGGGCGCCTCACCGCCAAGGCCTCCTTTGACGCGGTGCCAAGCTTTCTTTCGCATTTGAACAGGATCACGTCTATAAAGTTTTTATAGACGTGAAAACTTTACAGACGTGACCTAGGAAGGTCATTTGAGCGTTTACACGCTGAAGCGACCCCGCAATATTTCATATATTTTCATATATTTTCATATATTTAAGCATCCCGCTCACCGCGGAAATTCGAAGCTCCTCGAGTCATCTTCGAATTTCCTTGGCGCTCCTCCGATTGGAAGAGCGTGACCTCGGATGCGCAATACCAACACGCCATAATATATATCTAGTACGTGTATGGCGTCAATAAAATAAAGGTCACTTCGTATACAAGCTGGGCTGCAAGCGAAACCCACTGAAAACCGGGTTTCATGAGCCTGAAGCAACGTCGCGTTGAATCAGCAACGCACGGTGCAGCTCTCGAGTTCCGGGAGACCTACCCGAAATCGAGAGCTCAGAAGCTTCCAATTTCAGATTGACCACGATGAAAAACGAGGAATTGCTCGTGACAGATCCAGTTTTGCCCTGAAAGCGGAAATTTTGAGCTCGAGCCTTATGAAGATCCGACAGAATCGAACATGCAATCGAAATTGCACATGCAAACTTAACACCGTAAAACTTTTTTTAAAAAAATGAAAAAGCCACGCGCGCGCAGTGGGGTCGACCGTCCAATTCGATGGTCAAAATAGGGGTATAAACAGCGAAAATGGCGATCTTCCCCTCGGAATCGCATATGGGTGTTATATATATTCTTCATCAGGGTGATCTCACGGCCATTTTGATACCCTAAAATTCACGATCGGGCGACTTTGAATTTTCGATTGGCGTCTCTACCTTCGGAGCTTGCTTTCCGTCGCAAAAGATTAGCTACTGAATTGCAGTAAGTAGTATTTATTTATTCCCGGTTTAATTGATTTATGTTGGGCTGTGTCCACGTGTTACGACTTTAGATATGGGTCATCTGAGTCATCATCGTCCTCACCATCTGAGACATCTGCACATCTCACTTCCCTGTTGATCTGTTCGCTTTTTAGTTTTTTGAAAGTTCATTATTCATACTACTTCATATTTGCAATATATTTTATAGAGAGGCGCGAACGCGGAACACGATACAAAGATGTTCATCGAAGCGGCAATCGCATCGCCGTGATAAACGATGACGAAACTGATACGATCAGAGGTAAATTTCAATTTCCATTTTGACAGTATTTCTGGAGTTCGCTTTCCGCGTGCACATCGCCATCCGTCTACATCGAGCCTGACGCGGAGGATCGTATTAAAAATTCGGCATTCTTAATTTATACCAGGTCACGTCAGCGTTACCTGGCCGCGCTCTGCGTTCCCAAGATAGAACCGAGATGATACGAAAGCTGCAAACCCCGTTCGGAATACACAAGTTCACGTCCATCCCACGAGCCGCCACCCTCCATGCGCAGTGCATACTTTTACGCGCTTCCTGGTTTGCACTACTCTCACCTATTATATTTGTTTTTTTCTTATGGAATTCTCTTTGCAGAACAAGATATTCTGACTTTGCGTAGACGAGCTATCTTCTTTTCCACCTCACGTAATCCAACATTCCTTGTTTCTCCAAGTCTTGCATGTTTACGCTGGTTCTGAACCGGGTCTGCGTGTACGCATTGCTTTCAACGTGACCCTCCTTAATCCGCGGCTTTCGTTAGCGCCCAATTTGGGAGGGAAGTGCACGATGGGTCCCGTTGTGGGGATTCAACCCACGTGCCTTGGGCTGAACACCAAATCCTCTCTTGTCCGCGACTACTCGAAGGCCGAGCAACCTGGCAAGAAATTAGGCAGGAATTAGCTTGCAGCTGTTGCAGTTTTCAAATAATCTTGATATAGTAACCGTTGGGGTATTGTAATATTTTGAATTTTTGTCTGTGCGATTGCCTGTTGTGACTGGCTGAGCCAGATTGACTACACTTTCCCCATTATTTATACGACGATGACTACACTTCCTCCATTATTTATACTTTTCAGTTATATTATGACTACATTTCCCCTTATTTCTCCAATTAATTATTTTGACTACCAACCCCGAATAAATGACTACACCTCCCTATACAACCCTACGGTCTACGCCCTAAGTGCCCACTTGAAGGCTAGGCGAAATGACGCGTGGCAAGGCAGACGAGCGATGTCGAACGTGAAACTTCGCGAAATCGAGTCCTCGACGGAATGGGAATAGTCATACGGGATTCGCGTCCACGCGGTGTCATACGTCGAGGGGGAAAGCGATCCCTCTGTGTCACAAGGCATCCGTTTTGACGTGGCAGGAATAAATATTCCGGAGCGTTCAAGAAAAATGAATTAATATTAGATCGAACGTCGTGCACCAAATCATTTAGCGGACTTTTAGACCCCCCTTCAGAATGCAGTGTATTTGCTACTCACAATTATATCAAGTCAACACGATCAGGTCTACCTTTGTTCAATCGGCATTCTCCTTCGTACTAGGATTGTTTTTGTTCCCCTGACTGTGTTTTCGGATCTGCCTATCTTCGTTCGGCGGCTCCAGTGGCTTGTTTTAAGTGCTTCGAATTGTACGCAGGACGACGGCTTTTTCGCTACTGGCCGCATGTGTTTAATGCGCCCCTTCACACTCATCTCATTGTTTGCGATTGTGCCTGAGCGGTAGCAGCGCGGTCGAGTTCTGCTCCTGGCGCGCTGGCGGGATCTTTGTCGAACAAGGTTGCGTGTGCGCGGTAACGTGCTGAAAGTGCTTGTTTTCTGCAGTTCAAATGAAAGGTGTTTTCGAATAATGGTAGCAGCGCGACTTGAGACCGTCCCCGGCGGGATCTTTCCCCGGTCATTGCTAACCATGCTATGGCAGAGAGTTGAATGTGTCGTTTGTACGTATTTTTCGCGTGTCCGTGTTCGTCACAGTCTGTTTGTCGTTTGAATATTTTGGTGCGTTCTTGCTCGTCACCCTGCTAACATGTGTTTGAATATGCGTGCAGGTAGTGCGATGCATCCGTGAAGATCTGCGATGATGCTTCCTTCCAATTCTCGTATGCACATAAAAAATCATGGAGGATACAATCGCGCCGCACAGGCCGCGCGCCCCCAACAGTCGCGCCGCACAAAGCCGCGCGATGCCCCCTTAAGCGCACCGCAACGGCAGATTGGGGGAAAGTTGTATCCTTCGTGTTTCACTCTTCGCCGCCTACGTGGCACTGTGGGGATTCAGTACTCTGTACCGCACCAGAATCGCCATTAATAGCCTGAGTAGCTCAAACGGCAGAGCGCTCGCCCGACATGCGAGAGGTCCGTGGATCGATTCCCGGCCCGCCTGGCTCACCTTTTTCCGGCTTCTGGTCTAGCGGTACAGTTTCTGTTTCCCCATGAAAAAACCTGAAAGTTCGTTGTCGCTTGGGCTAGGATGACTGATTGCACAGTAGGTTCAGCTAACTGTTGTGAAATCAAACTATTAAGTTGAAAATGCCTAGGTAGCTAACATACACGGATGTACGTATTACTTGCTTGTTTTTTAATTGCTAAAATGTATATTGATGTGCAATAGTATGTAGTCATAATGCCAACATTTCTTGACGTTACGTACGGTTTATAATACATTCGTTGATTATCGAGTTACCAGAAGTCCAAGATAAAGGACTCCTCCATAAAGCATGGCAAAATAATTGATCCCTCAACAAAAAAACTGAATATGATACATTTTCTAAACGCCATCATACACCGACTTTTGACATATCTGATGATCAACTTATCAATGATCAGAGTTATAGGACTCCTGCCATTAAGCAATAGCAAAATATTGGAGTGCATATTACTGGAGTGTAACATAGGAGTGCATCGTCAATACCGGTAATATCTTTTTGACATTTTTATACTTTCGAATGCGGTTTGGGGGGCGTTTTAAAGGACGTAAAAGCGTTGCGTATAGCGAAAACCGGGGCTTGATTGAGTTAACAGGTCTATGTATATACATGACATGTGCATTAAAAAAAAAGTGCGGGCAGGCGGACATCTACCTCTACTCTCTATACCGCATAACAGCTACGTTTCGAAAACAAGGTTATCTTAGACAGTCCATTTCTGTTGGAATGCAGACTGGCCAACCCTTCCCTCGTTCACTTTCAATCTGTAACTGTTGAAATGTCCACTTTACATTTTCTTTCAGATTAGGAAATACATTGTTCTCCTTGTCTAGAATACAAGTGCAGGTGAGCTTGCTCTAGGGTGCCAAAACGATTTTATCGCACGCCATATGGTTGTCTAACTAAAACATTTGCACTTCATGTGAGCCATTTTAGTTTCAATTATCATTATTATATCAAATATGTCGACAGCTGATGGACTAGTGATCTAACATGCAAGCATATGGTAAGGTGTACTTTCGATTCTTAGGTTAGGCAAGTCATGTACATACAAAAATTTCAAACTTTACGCCCAAAGTACCAAGCGGGGTGGCCACCTTCACTTGCATATAAGCTCGCGACTGCAGCAACTTTACCTCGAAGCGCTCTGTTAAGGTTGCCCATTGATCGCTGTATGTCAGTGACTAGAGCCCCCCTTCCCTCTCCCTCGACTACCAATACTTCCTGCATCTTGTTGACATACAACTTGTGAAAAAGAATTCACAAAAACCTTGTGACCTTGTGCTTCTCAATGTTGCACGATCGAAAGTTCCGGCAGGAAACAAAACGAATGCAAGCAATTATCTCTTGCTACATAGACATTTCCTACATTTCCAGGACCACACATAACTTTGTGCTTCACTTGAAATGCAACCTCAACGGAAAACGCAGGAGATAACCAAAAAGAACCTAGGAACGTGAGGAAACATAGGGGATAACCCGATACTACCAAGCATATGCACAATTATCATCAAGCCACCTTCCATTAGACCAAATACAATACAAAATACCACGAGTCCTGCCGATTCCCACACCACGGCTGCTACAAAGAGGTGTGTGTGGTTGCACTCACTTATTATTCAACTTGATATATTCCACCAAGGTGCTGCATACCGAGGGATGCTCTCCGTACTCCTAGCAACAGCATCCTCGAGGCCACCAGAGGTTCGTTAGTGTGAAGTCAGAATACTTCTGCAATAAGATGTGAAACGTCAAGATAATGGGTGCATCGGCGGACGTACCTGCAGAAAGAGTGCAAGCGCCTCAACCGTACAGATGCGGTCCAGTTGCGTCTGTGTTCGGGCATACACGGAGAGTGTTGTTGGGTGAAGTTGGACTTGCCTAATACCAGGATTTGCCTTCAATAAGCACATCCTTTCCCCACGAGCACGGTCACTATCCAAGTCGTAGAAGCTGTTTCCATCAAAGCGCATCGACATAGGACGTGCAAAAAGGACCCTAGAGCTCACAACAGCAACACGGTGCACTCAGTTTTACTCCGACGAACTTAAAAACAAATGCTCTCTAGTTCTGTATGCAACACAAAAATATAACAGAAGAACACCTGTATTCTCCAAACTCAAGCCATTCCCCTTTGGTCATAACACACCCTTAACTTCCTGCTAGCAACTAGCAAGGTTCTGCTTGAAGTTGTACCTTGCAGAAGTGGCGGTGCATGGCCTTTGCATGTCTCCAAGTGGCATCTAGGACAATTATGCTCAGTGTGCCTGCTCATGCCAACATCAGGCCAAAGCCCGTGAGAAGAACAGGAGTAAATTAGCTGCCGATTCTGTTAGCTTTACAGCTGGTCTGAAGATTTTCGATATTCTGAAAAGCTGTAGTGCGCATGGAGAGCCTAAACCCTAACTCATAAAGAACACTCCTGTGTGTTGTCCTGAGAGGTCTCCACAGCAAAGTACAGAATATCTTCCCAGGATATCTGACAGTACAATTGGGTCCCTGTCGCATTACGAAACACGCAAGAGGTGACAAAGTGCTTTACGAGGGGGGCTGATGAGCCAGCGGCAACGTGAGTTAGGGTGCTCCCTCGAGCGAACTGAGAAGCAGCAGCACCGGGGGTGGGCTGATCCGCAGCAAGGTGAGCCGGTGCATCACCAGGGATAGGTTGCGCCGCTGTGTTACCACTCTCATTGTGGGCCGCAGGTGGTTCCTTGGAATCCACCCTGCAAGACACCGCCCCCGCCGTATCGTTAGGTGCTGTATGGTCTGCAGTCCAAACGGGTAAGTTGCGCGGCGTTATATCTGAAGGAGTACAATAAAGTGACAGAAGTTGCTTCCGCACCGATCGTGAGCACCGAATGCAGGAGCAAGCTCACCTGCACTGGCTGAGGTACTCAGCCGCTGTAAGAGCGCTCTCAGAAGGAAACAGCAAAACGGTGGCGGCGGGATCCCTTTCGCATTCGCTCTGTCCTTAAAGTTTCACAGCAAAACCAACTGAGTGAGCGTTACATTCGTCTCTCTCAATGGTAAAATGTTCAGAACGAGTGGTATTTTCAATCTTGCAGTGCAGGCTACGACAGTGAAGTCTTGGTAAGTAGGTTGACTGTTGACAGTAGGGAACACTAGGTCCAACAGGAGGTGCAAGATCGACAGGCTATGGGTAAATTTGGCGTGCCTTAAGGCGTGCGTCGTCGCCTTCTCTACCGTATACAAACAGTGTCGTCCTCTCCGGGGCAGCTCGTAACAAAAGCTTCGCATCGTCCCCAGCGTTGAGATAGTCTGTATAGTGCTGATAGATTAAAAAACGAGTGGCGGTCTTGAAGATAAGTGGTATCAGGTGCTCGCATATACAGTGAAAATGATCGTGCCAACAACCTGCGCATCTGTGGAAAACGAGCCACAACTCACCGTACTGTGATCCACACCACAATAAAGTCTCGAAAGTATGTAGATAACGAAAATTTTGGTTCAAACGTTTCAATCACTAGTCAAATTTTCAATGCGGGAAGGAATTAATAAAAACTGCTACGAGTTCAACAAAATAGTTCCAATCGAGGTCCGAATTTTCAATCAAAACGGCTTCCGAGAGCCAGGTCAAAGGTGAAATCTCCCGTCCTTCACAGCCAGTGATGTTGCAGGCATAAAGCTGGAAGGAATTAGTGTTATATGCAGATGTTTTGTTTACAATAATAGCGCTTGAGTCTGAACCAGAAGGAAACCTCCGAATTTGGCCGGCACGCACCGGTGCCCTTTGAAATGCGACTCTTTCAGCGCTACATATTTCTGGGACCGTGGTCCCGAGCAAAAGAATTGCTCGCCGTTAACCATAGCTAGTACTTTAAGATGCTGTCCTTCTCATCTTGGGTATCAAACCAGCAGCAGCATCCTTCCTCACAGCGTCGGGAAATGTCCTGTAAACAAAAGTAGCTTGTCCACAGCAGCTCAATCACTCTTGAATATACTTGAAATTGAAATATCTGGAGACGAAAAGTTTCAACTTGAAATCGTCTATTAATATTCCTGTGCAACTTCCTTGAGAATCAATATAAAGTAACCTCCGCTCCCGTGGACGCTTGCCTGTCGTGAGACATCTGCGATTATTTACGAGGGTGTAGGTTTTCTCTGTACGATTGTACCACGTAGGCAAATGTACGATTATGACACGTAGGCAACTTTCTTCTGACAAAAAGCTTTTATTTGAACCTATGCTATCGCTATCGTATCATGTTAGTTGGTAATATAGAAACGAACCGTTAACCTTCCTAACGCTAACCCGCCCGAAAAAGAGCGAATGCCGAATTTGCCGATCGAGGGCTGCACGGTGCACGCGACCGACGAACCGGGCTGGAACACACCGACCACGACAGTCGAGTGGTCACACGACAGGAACGCAACAGAACAGCGAACAGCTCACATGAGGTGAAGGACTGGAACGGGACCTTTCTCACCTCACCTTTCGGATTATAGAGTGGCTCTCGTCTGCTGATGGCGAGGTGACACTGGTTGGAGGTTCACGCAACGTTATTATTGCCAAATTTGATTTGGCGTCGAGGCCATGGATATTTTGAGTTATTCACATTTTGGTCGACTTGATCCTTATGTGTAAGGCGGTGGTTTCTCTTTCTCATCTTGAACTCATGTAGTATCCGTTGTTGCATATTAGTTTGAATGATAGTTCGCACATAATAGTTCCAGCGCATGTCGCCAAACCGGCTCAATGCAATTGAATATATCAAAAGCTTCTGATGACGACTATGAACAGAGCTTTGCTATCGCGCTTCAGGTCGAAACACACAGCCTTTCCCTCCTCCCTTTGCGCACTTCTTCTTATCGACTTTCCCGACACTTCCGAAGGATTGCCCGAGATTATTCTGCGGTTGTTTCGACAGGAAACGTCTTAATCGTGATACTAAGATATTTCCGAATCTCTCGGGGGGAACTTGAAAAAATGTCGCTTGCTAGCCTCTGTCAAGTTGGCTTCAATTCCAACCTCGATTACTCCCCAAGACTCGTCTAGCAAATCGAGTAGAGGCATCTTTGAACGTTTGTTGCATCCCTTCTGTCCCAGGAGCTTCGACAAGTCCGTCCACAAATTATCCGTGGAGCAGAATATTGCGAGCAGCAGTATCTCGAGAGGAGCAACAAGTCTGCGTGAGTATACCACAAGACGCCTGTTGCACGCCTGCAAACTTACAGGACTACTCACGATGGGATATTCCCAAGCCTAAAGGGCTCCTGAACAGATATGAATTTCTTCTCCAAAGGGTTTATCTCGAGAGATTTGTTTCAAACTATGAGTAGGCGAGGGATTAACTGAAACGGAGTTTCTTGCAGTGTTGTCGAAAACTGCAAAACATATGCGGTAGGAGCCCTTAACAATGTGGTGGAGCACATTTCCAACGTGGCCAAGCGCTTCGAGATCCTCACCAAGACCCAGCTGCTGCAGCTCGAGCGCACCGCCGTGGACCTCGCGAGCGTCACCGAGGTCGAGCTCTTCTTGACCTCTTGTAGTTGAATGTACTTGGCGAAGGGGCTGCAACGTGGCGGTGCATGCTTTGTTCGCGTTGTCACGATTTACAACTAAGCAGCACATTTCTTGCGCCGAACCACGGAAGTTTTCACCATCACCTCCTTTTCGCAGTGGGCATGTGACGCCTGCTTCTAACCCCGCTTCCCTGCGCGCCATGCAGAGGGTGCAAGGTTCTCAGGAGTACCTTCACGCGGGAGCCCTCAAGCAGCTGCAAGGCACCTACGTGACCTCGCAGTCCCTCGACTACTACGTCAGAGGTGTGCGCCTCTTCGGAGTACTGCCGAGATTTGTTACACGAGGGAAATGGCAGGCCACGGCAGTCAGGCTTGTGTACGAGAAGCTAAAGCAAATGTGAGTATTCAAGGCTGGCGCAAGGCATTATGGCATGTAGCTTTGCTTACTGGTGCGCGTTTTGTTTGGGGTGATTCAGGAAAACCTCCAGATGACGATGGCATGCCGAGGAACGTGTTTGAGAGAATTGGGCGTGCGGGATCTCGCCTCGCTAGAGAAGACTTTAACCTGCAGTACCTTAGCCAGAGTCACGAGTTGTGCGCGTTCATTCAGCCAGGTTTCTCCCCTCCTATACCGGCCAAGCCTTTCCTGCCAATATCGGTAACGACCTCTGCTGTACGCTGACACACTGCACGCACATGGTTTGCTGTGCAATGGAAGTTTCGTTCGCACTCGAAGCCATATTATCGATACTCGACTTTCCATGCATCCCTAATTCCCGCTTGATACTTCACGAGACCGCCGAGTCCAGTCTGCGGTTTCACCCAAGTCGTGTTGGTGACCTGCCTGAGCTTGTTAGTCCCGTTGAATGTGGAACGGCCACGCGCCATCATCGAGCTCCAATCGCACCGAGGCTCTAGATAGTCAGGTCACGAGCTGCCGAATCAGGTCGCGATTCTAGCTCGATTCTAGCTCTACTCTCCGCACTATTGTTGCTAACTAATTTAACTAACATCGCTAACAACGAGTGCACTTGGTCGTTTCACGCTAGAAGTTTTTGCACTGCTTTGCATAGTCGTGCTCAGCACATTTTCAACGGATGCCTCTCCATACTTTCAGTGATCTTCGAATTTCTGGAAACTCGCTCTTTCGCTGCCGCCGCTTTTCCCGAACCAACCGAAAACCGCGGGTGTTGGCAGCCGCTCGGAATCGAGGTCGTTTCAGTTCTATCACTGCTCACTTTTCCACGCTTCATGCGCTGTAACCCGGGCTCACTGACCTAGCACCCGAACTCACTGATCACGTACCCAGGCTCACTGATCTAGCACCTGAGCCCACTGACCTAGCACCCGAGCTCACTGACCTAGCACCCGAGCTCACTGACCTAGCACCCGGGCTCACTGACCTAGCACCCGGGCTCACTGACCTAGTACCCGAGCTCACTGACCTAGCACCCGAGCTCACTGACCCATCCGAGCTCACTGACCTCGCGCTCGAGCTCACTGACCTAGCACCCGAGCTCACTGACCTCGCGCTCGAGCTCACTGACCTAGCACCCGAGCTCACTGACCTCGCGCTCGAGCTCACTGACCTAGCGGGATACTTCTACAGGTCCTCCGCCCGAAATCTTGGCGGACCAGTTGGTGGACCTCGACACTTTCCTGGATACTGGCCGCAGCTTCATCATGGAGGCGGACATCCAGGATATATCACAGCTGAGGGAGTCAGGGCAGTTCCCACCAGGTGTCCCTGCAGCACCCGGAGGGACGCGAGCCTTCTCCCACATCCTGCACACATCCTGGGAAGCGCTGTAAACGAACTGTTCCTGCTCCTTGCACCTGTGAAGAGGAATAGCGCCTTTGCTGCCTCGCGGCACACTGCGGTTGCTCCACCTTGCCAGCCTCCTGCCTCCCGACAGCATCCGCATTCAGAGTGACGTCGACCTCTGACAGGTCGCTGCCTCTGCAAGCGCTGAGCTGCGCGCTGTAGCAAGCTGCGCGGACACGTGGGCAAGCCTTGCTGGGCCACGGCTCCGAGGACGGTGTTGTCGGGAGCAAGCCCAGTTCAGGGTTTGGCAGCAGCTTGAGCACGCCTCATCCAGGGTTTGCAGCGGCTTGAACATACCTCGCCCAGGGTTTGCGGCAGCTTGAACACGCCTCACCCAGGGTTTGCGGCGGCCTGAACACGCCTCACCCCGGGTTTGCGGCGGCTTGAACACGCCTCACCCCGGGTTTGCGGCGGCTTGAACACGCCTCACCCCGGGTTTGCGGCGACTAGTGTGTGCTTGCGGAGACGTTGTGATCCCGTGCGAACAGTGCGGCCGCTTTCCACAGAGCACAGCTGCGTCACCAGAATCTGAGTGGGCAGTTGCTGTGGGGACTGGGGCCCAGGGACCTTCTCGCATGCACGCCTGCCACAAGGTCACTCCGGGCACTCCCCT
This sequence comes from Cymbomonas tetramitiformis, assembly GCA_001247695.2. Lineage (NCBI taxonomy): Eukaryota > Viridiplantae > Chlorophyta > Pyramimonadophyceae > Pyramimonadales > Pyramimonadaceae > Cymbomonas > Cymbomonas tetramitiformis. Next base: position 28,981 of record LGRX02034147.1, read on the forward strand.
CTCCCAGGAACTCCAAATTTTCAGCTCTCGCCTCTTTCCACCTCGGGGACGAACCTGCTGCTCGGGGGTTGTGCTGGTGGGCCGACAGTTCCTCATGGACTGTCCGCGTCCGCGTACGCTTGTGCGTGCTATCTCAGAACATTGAGGCAGTATATGTTATTAAGATCAGAGCGGGTAGAGGGCTGCCAGGTGGCCCCCCTTCTGTGAGTTCCGTTATGACTGTGGACAAGGCGGCATATAACTACCTCCCCCCCTCTCCACCTGGCCCCCCTCCTGAAGATACCACTGTGCCTTCATTCCTCCAGCCAACGCTCGGTATGTGCATGCTCGACCCCCTGCACGCCCCTCGCATTTCCTCCAAATGTGCATGCTCGACCCCCTGCACGCCCCTCGCATTTCCCCTGCAAATGGAGTTCACCGCTCATCCTGTCCGGTCTACCTGGTGGCAGCTGCTTGAGCCCCTGCCTTGTCTACGTGAGGCAACACAAGGGCACCCAAGCAGCTTGTGAAGCTGCAGAGAAGCTGCAGGGCCGCTGTCACAGTGTGGCCGCGTTGATGGTATCGAGCACTGGTGTCTGCCGCATGTTGAATGCATCGGATGGTATCTCGCTTGTGCGGGTGTCGCGGCACCACTAGCACTGTCGCGGGGAGGAAGCTATGTGCAGCAACGTTGCATGCAGCTCTCGCCACAGACTCGAGACAGAGGGGAGATTGTGACCGTGGCGGGAGGGCTTGTCTTAGGGGCATACCCGTACTACCCGGGGGTATACTCACCCATCAAAGGCTCCCTGGACTGGGCTATGACCCCACTCTCTGAAGGCGATGAGGTGACAGCAGGGGGTGGAGTGGAGGAGGAAGTGAAGGAAGGTAAGGTTTTTTTATTAGAATGGCTCTCCCTGTCACCAGCTTCCTATTCAAAGGCATTGATAGAACAAGCATGTGGCGCTGAGGGGGAGTTCGTTACCCTTGGATAGTCGCGATGAAGCATGGTGCGCACTGCTTGCAACTGTTGGATACTCACCATGACGCATGTCACGCGCTGCCTGGCGTTTTCTGTACTCGCCACTTTTGTTGCCGCTGGGACGTCACAGCTCTTGTGGCACTCATGACGATTCACCTGGTGCCTTGTCAGTCTTGGTGGGGTTCTGCAGCAGTTTTTGTGGGGATTGGCCTTATGCCTTGTCAGCCTCGATGGGCTCTTGCGACAGCATTCCTAATCAGCTTTATGCCATGGATTGTGCGTGCCGGCTTCGCCCATCCGGCGATGGCCTGCACCTGATCGTCCGATTGGTTCATTTGGCAGTGGGCACTTTGGCCTCTTGCACTTATAGGGCCGACAGTTCCTTCGGCCGCAGCCGCTGCGATCGGGACGTTTGTCGAGCTCGCGCATCGGCACATCTCGCGTTTCCACCCGCCACATCGCCCGAGCCCACAGTTCTGGAGACGCTGGTGGATGCTGTCTGTGCCCCACCTGCCACCCAGCCCCGACCCTGCCCAGCTAGCTGAGGCGGTGTGCGGCTCTGGCTGCGAGCGTGGTGCCGTGGTGTGGGTGGCTGAGCCTGCGCGGCGGGTTGAATGCCTATGGCGGCGGGCACGCCTGCAGCTCGGTTCCCTGTTCCAATCCAAGCTTTGACGGCAGTGCGCCATCTGCCATTGACTGGCCAGCAACTATGCATGCAAGGGGGTCAGTGGAGGGGTTTGCCAGGGGAGTGTGCTTATCAAGGGTCAGTGGAGAGGCTTGCCAGGGGAGTGTGCTTATCAAGGGTCAGTGGAGGGGCTTGCCAGGGGAGTGTGCTTATCATGGGTCAGTGGAGGGGCTCACAGGAGTGTGCTTATCAAGGGTCAGTGGAGGGGCTTGCCAGGGGAGTGTGCTTATCAAGGGTCGGTGGAGGGCTTGCCAGGGAGTGTGCGTATCAAGGGTCAGTGGAGGGCTTGCCAGGGGAGTGTGCTGGTCAAGGGTCAGTGGAGGGGCTTGCCAGGGGAGTGTGCTTATCAAGGGTCAGTGGAGAGGCTTGCCAGGGGAGGTCAAGGGTCGGAGGGGCTTGCCAGGGGAGTGTGCGTATCAAGGGTCAGTGGAGGGGCTTGCCAGGGGAGTGTGCTTATCAAGGGTCAGTGGAGGGGCTTGCCAGGGGAGTGTGCTTATCAAGGGTCGGTGGAGGGGCTTGCCAGGAGTGTGCTTATCAAGGGTCGGTGGAGGGGCTTGCCAGGAGTGTGCTTATCAAGGGTCAGTGGAGAGCCTTGCCAGGGAGTGTGCTTATCAAGGGTCAGTGGAGGGGCTTGCCAGGGGAGTGTGCTTATCAAGGGTCAGTGGAGGGCTTCACAGGGAGTGTGCTTATCAAGGGTCGGTGGAGGGGCTTGCCAGGGGAGTGTGCTTATCAAGGGTCGGGTGGAGGGGCTTGCCAGGGGAGTGTGCTTATCAAGGGTCAGTGGAGGGGCTTGCCAGGGGAGTGTGCTTATCAAGGGTCAGTGGAGGGGCTTGCCAGGGGAGTGTGCTTATCAAGGGTCAGTGGAGGGGCTTGCCAGAGTCCAAAACCGAAGAGGATGCCGAGGACAAGGAAGGGGATGCAGCCGATGACGAAAGCGAGAAGAAACCGCCCCCGTCCCCAAGCCTAGCAAGGCTGACCAGAAGCCAGTCACTTATAGACCACGCGGTGCGCCGGAATCTCCATGTCACGGTGCTGGGGCGGGGCGCTGGAATGGGACGGTTTCTCGCGCCGAAGGTTGGATCCGACGGTTGCTCGAGCCAAAGATGGCATGCCTTGATGATGTGGATGCGATTCTGCGCCCTCTGCCGCTCTGCTGTGGTCTGCGATTTGCAAAGGAGGCACTCCCTGCCAGCAGTGCCATCTGCACCCACCAGCGGGAACACGGAATGAACAGAGGAGGGGATGAGAGAGGGCTTAAGTATCACCTCTGCCACAGTGAGCCTTGACCGGAGGTCATACACAGTCACAGCCTCAATACACAGTCGCAGCCCCGATACACAGCTGCCTCCCCGGAGGTGCCGAGGGAGCTGTCCTGCTGATTGGTTGCCGGTTGGAGGCGCGATGCCACAGAAGAAGATGGACCAGGAGAATGTAATTTGGGATTCGCCGGGGGGCTCACCGTCCGCCAAGGGCAAGCGGGCGAACTGGGCCAACCTGAACACGTGCTCCCTCGCCATGCAGGCGCGCGCTCCCTCGGCAACTCCCTGCTGCATGCACGCGCCGGCCCTGAGCAGGCACCTCCAGGGACTGCAAACCAGCTTGCTTTGCGAGTTCTGTGACATCGGGGTTGTCATCTCGCACACGGAAAATGTCATCAAAAGCTTGCGAACCCGATGTCACAGAGATTAGAGCTGAGCAGATCCCGGGGTCGCAACCAGGTGTAGCTGCCAGGGCTTGCTCGTCTTGTTTGCAGATACCGGTTTGTGCCGGAAAGCTCCCTGCTCACTTTGACGGTGGGTCTCGTGTATGTGCCACCGGTGCTCTGGATTGCTCGGAGGTTATTGGCCACACGCCCGGGCGCAGCGCACATCTCTGGGCACACCCGGGGATGTGGGGAGGCTGCATTATGGCAGGCTCGATGTGACGGTTAGATGACACATGGGCATGACATCTGGCAAGCTGGGGTGGAGGGGGGGCGGGGGGAAGGGTGTCGCAGGAACCTGAAGAGCCTGAACGTCCCACGGACTCCGCCCCCGTAGAGTCTCGATCAACTCCCCTAGGCCCCCAGCCCTTCCTAGCCTCCCGAGCTTCAGCAAGATGGTGAAGAAGGTGACCAGTCTGGGTAAGCCCCCGTGAGGCTCCGGACCCCTCCACCGCACGCCCACGACAAACACTCATCCGCTGGTAGCTGTAAGCGCGGCAACATGGTGACGTCATGGGCGTGTTTGATATACATATTCCAACCTGGTGCGAAACTCCGAAGCGGCCCTTCGAACCTTCGACTGACTGTTCGGATGCTCTCGGCTCGGCAGACCTCCGCTTGCCCGCCAAGCCGCCGAAGAGTTTCTTCCGGAGCATGAAGCTCAAAAGGTGGGCGCCCTTGAACGTCTGGGCGAGCGACGGTGCAAGTGACCCCGCAGTGTAGACACGGATGCGGATGGTTATCATGCCCGCGCGCGCAGTTGCAGTGGCAACGGCGCTCAAAATCCGCGCCGCGTCCCAGCGGTGCTCTCGTGCTTCCGCCGCTGCGCGGTATAGTCTTCGCGCGCGGCGGCCCTCCCCCCTCCGCTTGAGCCCCAAAAATGGGAGCTGCGAGCATCCCTCATCCATGGTCGAGCAAAGTGCATACCTGTGGATACGACCGACATCGCCAAGCCTTGCAGCTGCACCCCCGCCCGGGCCTCTCCTTGCCTCTGCTGTGCCCACGATCCTCTGAGAGGCTGCCTTTGGAACTTGACTGAGGAGAGTACGGTCCGAGCTCCCATTGGCAAAGTACGTGCATGGGCCAATGGAATCTCGCGGAGCCGATCATCACTGCAGTTTGCCAGAGACTGACGTGGCCACGTGGTTCCTTGCAGATCCATGAGCATGGATGAGAGGTCCATCCGTCCCAATCTGTCCCAAGAGCCGCCGCCCTCCCCGAGCCTGAAACAGCTGGCCAAAGCCCCTCCACCGCCCCCCACCCTAAAAAAGCTTTCCAAGGACAAGGTGTCATCAGATTACACTGCCTCACTGACCAGGACGCCTCAGGAGAGGCCCCCGGGCCCCCCTACGGTGGTACAACTTAAGATTGCTAGTGGGGATGTTCCCAAGCCGCCCCCCGCGGCAACCGCCAAAGTGGCGGCCGTTGTGGCTGCGCAGCTCCCGTCCCCAGTGAAAAGTTCGCCTTCACTACCACGAGGGCACCTGATGCGGGACCGTACGGATTCGGACGCGAGCGATCACTCATTTGCCTCATCCGCCTCCTCACCTGCTCCTGCTCTTCCCCATGAAATTCCCACTCCCACCGCAAAAATACCTTCTGCACCTCCCCCTTCCCCGCCAGCCGCACCTCCTGCTCCGCCTCCCGCTCCCGCCACAAAGGCACCACCACCGCCTCCACCTGCCCCTCCATTTGTTCCTCCTCCTCCCCTGCTCCTCCAGCCGCACCTCCTGCTCCGCCTCCCGCTCCCGCCACAAAGGCACCACCACCGCCTCCTGCCCGCCCCTGGGCTCCTCCAGCCGCACTCCTGCTCCGCCTCCCGCTCCCGCTACAAAGGCACCACCGCCGCCTCCTCCTGCCCCCCAGCCGCGCTCCTGCTCCGCCTCCCGCTCCCGCCTACAAAGGCACCACCGCCGCCTCCTCCTGCCCCCCAGCCGCGCCTCCTGCTCCGCTCCCGCCTCACTGGGACAGCTGCACCCACCACCGCTCGCCCCTCCTGCCCCCAGCCGCGCTCCTGCTCCGCTCCCGTTTCCGCCACAAAGGCACCACCGCCGCCTCTCCTGCCCCCAGCCGCGCTCCTGCTCCGCCTCCCGCTCCCGCCTTCAAAAGCACCACCGCCTCCTCCTGCCCCCCAGCCGCGCCTCCTGCTCCACCTCCCGCTCCCGCCAGGAAAGCACCACCGCCTCCTGCCCCCTGCCCCCACAGCCGCACCGCCACCCTCCCCAGCCCTCGCTGCCAAAGTAACCCCCCTCCCGAATCCACAAGTCAACGCCAGCAACGCCAGTGCCCCTCCTGCGCCTCCGTCACGCACACCTGAGCCTAAGAAGAGGCGAGACTCCTTTGTCCCCGACGGCCTCCCTAAGAGCACCCGGAAATCCCGGATCTTCAGCGAGGCCTTCCAAGGAGATCCGACGGCTGCCACTACACCTGCCAAGGGTCCGCCCAAGACAGATCCTCGAGAGGACAAGATTAAGAAGCGTCAGTCCGTGGCAATAGCGTGCGCCGCCACCACCACCCGCCAGTGCACCTCCCCCACCACCCCCATCCCCTGTGCCAACAGGCACCGAACACATTTCGCTCCTCCTCCGCCACCACGTGCTCCTCGGGATAAAAATCAGAAGCGCCAGTCAGTGCAAAATCACCCTGCACCAACCCATCAGCGCTCTATCACTACCTCCTCCTCGCCAGCAGCTGCTCAACGCACTCCACCAATTCCCACCTCCACCTCCTGCCACCAACGCGCCCCTCCTCCACCTCCACCTCCACCTCCTCCGCCTCTCCTGGTAATGGATCCCACCTCCTCCGCTCACCTGGCAGGGGACCCCCACCTCCACCCACGCCACCACCCAACGCGCCCATCACCCTCCTCCCCTCGCCAGCAGCTACCCAACGCGCCCTCCTCCGGCCACCTGCCAAGGATTCCCACCCCACCTCCTCCGCGCGGGTCCTGGTAATGGGACCGCCCCCCCACTCCTCCGCCACCTGGCAGGGTCCCACCCCACCCCGCCACCACCTCCTGGTAATGGCCCCCCACCACCTCCACCGCCCTGGCAGAGGACCCCCACCTCCACCCCCGCCACCACCCACTGGGAATGGACCACCTCCGCCTCCCCGCCCCCAGGCAACAGGCCACCTCCACCTCCACCTCCCCGGGAACGGGCCACCTCCACCCCCACCCCCGGCAGAGGCCCGCCCCGCCTCCCTCCACCGCCTGGCAATGGACCACCCCCCACCTCCACCCCCCCGGCAGAGGCCCGCCCCGCTCCTCCACCGCCTGGGCAATGGACCGCCCCCACCTCCACCCCCTGGCCAAGGACCAAAGCCGCCACCCCCTGGACAACCTCCCAAACTTGCACCGAAGCCTAAGCCAAAACCTGTACTTTCCTTGCAGGTGTGTGACGTCAGCCCTACACTGCCAGCCAATGGCAGGTCACCTTCTCCCTGCTAATTTGAGCAGACTCGCTGTCGAGCCAGTCTTTATCTTCAGATGGGGAAAGAATGACACACAAACATTTGAAACATGATACGGACGCAATTTGTTACACATCATGCAGCGAGCACTGCTCAGGGATTGTCGTGTCTATTGTAGATTGCAGAGTGCACATACAAACGTGGGAACTTGTGGAGCAATATGTGATTGCCGCACTAAAAGCAAAGAAGCGCCAGAAAAGCTGGCGGGTGTGTGAGCCTATGGGATTGTGGCTCAATTGCAAACAGGAGGAGATGCAACTGAAGGCTAAGAATCGTCTGGCGCGGCTGGAGGGCAAGACTGTGTAAGTGCCTTGTTTCTGGCCTGCGTGAATAAAGCTCACCCTGCTCTCATGAAATAGTGTCGCTCGTGCCTCGAGGCAAGAGCTATATCGGGTCCCCCAGTTGTGCCACGTGGATCTCGGTTGCGCGGTTGGTTGCGGCCCTTTTTCCTTCTCTGGGGGCATTCGCGGGCAACTAGCATTCTTGCTTGCATGCTGCCCAATCACCTGTGTGCCCCCCAGAATTCTATGTGCTCATTCCAAATCGCAAGCTAGAAATTTCGAGTGTGCGTGAAATTGAAAATTCAGAGGTGTGTAACAGTGAGCCAGAAAAGGTAGAAGAAGACAAGCCACGACCACCTCCACCGAAAGCAAAGAAAGCACCTGCTGGAATGAACATGGCTGACGAGCTGGCTGCCAAATTAGCAAGGCGGAGAGTAGAGTAGTTAAGCGGCACTGTCACCTGGCACAAATATTGGCAGGGCAAGTACATAAGAGTCTATGTGGAAGTTGATTTTCTGGGCGATGATTCATGTGGCACATGATCTCTACAAAACATTGAAAGCAATGAATGTTTTGACTATTTGCTTGAATGCAAAATCGAACTGCTTGAGAGACACTGCTACATTATTGTTTTCAATTTTGAATTTTGAACATTCTCATATTTCATGTGAAGTGAAAATTCATTCGACATTGATAAGCGTTCTGTTCTCTGGCCTGCAAAATGAAAGAAAGTACGAAAGCACAGTGCAATAATTCAAAGGGGTACCGGTATTCGAATCCAGCTCTGCTAGAAAACAAGAAGGAGCCCAGATAGTTGTGATAAAAATAGTACCCTGCTATACTTAGATTCAAGCTCTTGATAAGATGACAAGAATTTAGTCCTCGGTGTTCAACTTTCAAGGACATTGTTGCCAGTCATCCGTGGTAGGTTTTTGTCGTTTTCATTATGCACGTATACACATTGTGAGAGAGGTGCAATCGCAAAACGCAATTGCGATCACGAACGATGATGACAATGCATCATTTAGTATGTAGAGTTTTAGTTGCATTCCTAACATGAAAGTAGTGGGTTCATCTTGTGTAAAATTCTAGTAGCACGGTACTAAAATACACGACTTCAAAACAGAACTTTCAACTTTTACTCAAGATCGTTATATTTACCCATTGTTTCGGTTAATTGCTTGAATACCGTACACTACATCTTCTGCTTATCGTAAAGCATAACATTGCAGCGCAGAATGTCTTTGACGCTGCCCGATCTGTTTGTTTTTCTAAGATGTTATGCGAAAATATGTATCTCGCACTCCAGGAGCCGATGGCGTGCAGCGAAATATTGTGCCGGGGCGATGAGCAAAGCGCACCTGCCGCCGCTACACGACTAACTGATATATAGTCACATTTACATTTATACTGACATCAAAAAGCTATCGGAATTGTATATCAGATAACCGAGCGTGAACACTACTACACGTTTATTGCCACTGCTGGGTTTCGCGGGAAATGCCCAACGGCGTGTCGAGTTGCCGCGGGTCAGACTCACAATATCTCCATTATTCTCAAGTATAGACCATTTGGGTCGCGACACGCTTCCCACAACGGACCCAATCAGCGATCGCGACTATCTCTCTCGCTCTCTCTCTCTCTAGAAAAACTGCCTCACCCTACTGAACCATTCACGAACTATCGAATAATCTTGAACGAATAATCTGGCCGCGATGCAGGGAATTAAAAATACAAACATGCCTTCAAGATGAAAATTACGCCCCATCATAATGTTACAGTATAACGCGTGGCAGACCCGGCGCATTCCTGACATCTTCAGAATTCCCGGACTGTAAATTGATCCACCGTTCACCAGGAATGTTATATCATCTTAGTTATTTCATCCTGCGTGTCACAGTGACACAGTCGGTGGCTTATTGGCACGTGCTGCAATGCTTTGCCTTTCCGCAACGGCACCGTATCCCATTACACACCCCGGAGAACCCACAGGGAGTGGACGCCCATTTCCACTGTGCCAGCAATGCTGCTGGTACAATCTACAATGGCTAGATTGACTCCTGCACAGCACCCCTACTTTGCTGCTGTATGTGCAGATGGGCCCCACGATGGGATAATATTTAATAAGTTAAGTTTCAGAATTGCGCAGTAGGTAGAACCCTGCTTTCGGGACAGCCCTGCCAGAATGGACAAGCCTCCCTGTAGTTCAACTTTCCATTGAAGCCGAGTGGGTCTTTATTTTCAATTTGTTCGGATACCTAGCTTTTGGTCACCGCCCTAGGTGGTGTGCTGGATATGACACTGTGACCCCGAAAATGGCACGGTCGTTTCCTGTAATAGTCTGGGTGACCGACACCCGCAGCTCCGCGAACCCTAAGCCCTCCAATATATTAACAGGCAGTTGCATAAGTTTTTCTATCACAGTTTACGCTTACCGAGTTCTGTTCACCGAAACCGGGTTTTAAGTTTCACGACGAACATTGGCCAGCTGTGCTATTCTAGCAGAATTCGTCAAGAGGTACTTCACTAACCTGCAGCAAAGTCAACTACGTAGAAGTCCGCGTCCGTTGCCATCAACTATTTCTACTACGTGCGTGATTGCTTGACCCAGCATATGTGCCTTGCTAGTCGGGGAGGATTTTGTATATGTCAGGGATTGCCCTGTGTTGAACAAGACTTGTATGCGTGCGTTGCAGGTACAGTGAGGATGAAGGGGCAAGCTGACCACCGCGTGGAGAACCAACATCAAACCTCAGGAGGTTCCGAGTTGGAAGCCTCCTGCTCCGTTTGTTGCTGACAAAACGTCTGCGCTTTCGAGTTTCTTGTGCCTGGATGATGATACTGAGTAGCTCGATGCTGCTCCCACATTGGTGCCTGTCCCTGCCTGCTGAGGAGGATGAGCTGGCAGCATATTTAGCTGATCCTGTTGTGAAAGGGGAGATAGGTCTGCTCGGGTGTTGGCGAGAAAAGTCTGTGAAGTGGCCCAAATTGACCTAGATTGCTCGTCAGTTTTGGCACCGCCCCTGCTAGCACAGGTGGTGTTCACAGAAACTTCACCAAGAGAAGGGTACAAGTATGCCCAGCAGTGACCTTCGGACAAATCTGTAGCAAGAGGACACCCTAGAACACTCTCTTATGGCTAGCGAGAGCTCGCGATTAGACTGCATCTGCAACTTTTATATTGCCTGGTAATAACAGTTGTATGATCCCTGGCTGTATACTATCCCTATTATTGTATGAGCTACTGCCTGGTAAAAGCTGCGTTGTTAATGCCCTGTTTAATATACATGCATGTGCTAGTGTAATATGTATTATTGTGATCATCATAGCCTCAGGGCCATTCACTGTAATTCAAAAGATCTTGTCAACGGCTATCGTTGCGTGGTTAGCGATTGTAAAACTCAAATTGCCGTCCTCCGTTGACAGAAAAATACCTATCATCCTCTACCATAAACTTTTAAGAACAAATTATCCTCCTCTATCTGTTGTCTCGAACTTTTTAACTCTGTCAGGGAGAAAACTGCCAACTATCAAAAACCTCGATAGCAAAAAAAAGTGTCCGATCATATCGAACTACAACGCAGCATGTGACTTGGATCGAACCTGAGGAAGTGAGGCGACCTGAGGTCGGACCTCACGTTGTGCTTGCTGTGTCCGGGATGTGCCGGCAACGTTTCGAGGGTGGTCTGACACACAACCATGTTGTTCCAAAACACCATTCACCGTAGATATGTCCCACAACAAGTTTTCGGTGTTTTAGATATGATGTGCACTACCCGTGATAGTGACTTCCTGAGCCACATGATACTCATTGGAAACATTAAGATCCAATAACGTTTTGTGAGGGCAAATTTCTGCGACCGTCCCTCAGCCACAAGTTGTGCTACAATTTTCTGCTCCGGATCCTTGTGGTACTTAATCGAACCGATACTGAGATCGCTCCAATTTTCCGACTTATCTCTATACCATGTTCAAGAAGTGGAGCATCGATTTTCGCCCTGTAATCCGAGACTTCTAAGCAGATGCAAGCCGCCGCCACGCCACTTGGCAGATCATCCTCTTGTCAGCCTGGTGCAAGGACCGAATGCTCTTGGCTCACAGATGACATTGCCGAGAAGATGGTCGTGGCGCCTCCCTATGAGGACTCACTGCCACACTCGAGGCCTCGAAAGAAGCATGAGCAGAAGCGCATAGGTTGGATCTGAACAAGACAGCACACGCACGATAGGGTGGTCTCGCTACTTCGAACACTGTAGGTCCTTTACGTACTCGTTCACTTGAAAGTTTTAGCTGCGCAAAGAAGTGCCTCTAAACACAAAGTGATTCAATAGTCTTCGTAGTAGTAGCTCTCTAAGTCCACCTGATCTGTTAAGTGCTCCGCTGCGGCTCCAGCATCAAACAAGACGCGTTCTTCGTCGTGAAAGCGTTTGCCCGTCCACCGAATAGGGTTTCCTTCGCTATCCAGCAAATCTTTACCATCACTACTGATCGAAATGAAGTATCCTGGAATTTCGGTTTTCCGGAATGCTGGTTTTCTTTCACCGTCTTTATCGAGATAGTAGGGCGGGAGGCCTTCAAAGGTCTCGGTGACGAGTTCAGGCTGCTTCCCGGTAAGCATTTGCCGCCAGTCCATTCGCTATTCCAAACGCACGACACAATTTCAGACTCTGAAGGACAGGTGATGGGAGGCAAAATTATCAATACAAGTCAAGAAGCACTTCAGCAGAGCTAATGCCCACGCAAGAAACACAGGGACGAAGAACGCGTGCAGAAATGATTCTGCAAAGATTTCTCTCGCGAATCTTAGACCGAGAAAAGGTATTGCTGTGAGCAGTTACATACAGGTTCTTATGCGGCCTTCATACTGCTTACCTAAAAGAAAGAGTGAAACACACATTTGTGAGAGGATTCCGTCGAGGGGAAACGCTGAAGTTGCGACAGAGGGAACTATATATTACTCCTCACCCAAAACAGGGCACCCTAACCCGGATATTTCACGGTGTTTACAACGGAAGAAATGAGGAAGCTTGAGAGTGACACTACGGAAAGTGAAGTATGCGATCCTCAATTCGAAGATGTCGGCTGTGATGCCTCGCGAGGTATGCACAGAGCGTTGAGCGAGACATCTACCTGATCTTTCGTCTTTGAATCAATGCCTTCCCATCGCCTTCCCTCCTCCATGCTCAGTTGTCGTTTTTGACCTCCGGGTCCCACAGCGTGATACTGCAGAGGTTCCAAGATGCAAAACAGTCCTCCACTAAATATTTCATTCCTGCAGCAGCAGGGCGAAGCAAAGGGATGCACACGCGCGTTGAGCTACAACCCGAAATTATGCATCGTTAGCTAGTGTATATCTCACCTCAACGTGGTCAACTTCTTTGTAAAACGGTCCTAAGACGACCGTTCGCATGATATCCCCTGCAAAGTGTTGACACAACAAAGTCAAGATTTCTGTAGAGAAGCCACAAGACGACACGCTCTCCTGCTCGACTCACATTTTTCATCGCAGTCGCCGCCATCGAATTGGCACTCTTCAGTGTAACACTCTGTGTCGCAGTTATTATCACCAATGAAAGCGGGCTTACAGCCAGCGGAGCACAAGCCACCATCTTTCTTTGGTTCTTCGGAAGCCTCGGGCTCGGCCAGCAAGTGCTTTGCTGAATACAACAAAACAGCACACATAAAATGAAGCATCACCATAGTCACCTGCAGAAATCGAAGGAAAACCTATGGAGGAAATAATCCAGTAATACTTTCAGAGGATCCCTTCCTCTTGCGAAGGAGAAGAATGTCCTTTCCACCTGACCCCTGCTCTTTAAAGTCTTCAGAAGGACATTACTTCCTTTTTCCTTACTAGTTACTTAAAATCGAACCACCAATCGTAATGTGTTGCATTATTTTTTCCTGAAAATCGACTAAATACTTAAAAATAAATAAATTGACTAAAATTTCAAAAAATCGCCCCGGAACCGCAAAACTTTTGCCTTGAGGGTAGGGTATCATGCGTTTTCGATCTATCATAGTTATTTTCATTACGAATTCTATATTCAAGAGACACTTCACAGGGACCAATGTAAACTTTTTTAAAATGTTATCCCACCAAATTATATAATTAGTTTAGACTTTAGAGTGTTAACACGACCTCAAAGACGAAGTCCCCGTACTGCAAAGCTCAAAGCTGATATTCAAACTGGAGCTCGAAGATGATGCTACAACATGCGTATCTTGCGCTATACTTGTGCGATTGACCTCATAGTTTGCGTAAATTGGAAAGCATCATCTAATCTTCTACTATTGTGGCTCTATAAAGCTACATTATGACGTGCGATGCACATCCTTAAGTATGGATACGTGCACATTTAACAGTTTGCAGAGAAATCTATGCACTTTGAGCAGACGCGTGTGGGCACACTAGGGATGTAAGGGGCATGTGTGGCATCCCATCGGGTCACCATTTGAGTCTATTTAACATAAAAACTTCATATGTCATCATTCGAGGTCGTATGATCAACTTATGCCCGATACCGCATAAAAGCTGATATTCCATACTGCAAAAGGGACTTCGTCTTTAAGGTGCTAATAGGTATAAAATCATAATTCGTGATAAAATGGGGTCGAAATTTCAGTTTTGAAATTTATCGCACAGCATTTTTACCCATTTTTCACCTTTTTGGCCAATATATATATACGAAGTATATATATATCTCGGCATATATATCTTGGTGTGTGTGGAATATGCAAGTTACAGAACTCATGCAAACTATCTCACTTTTGCACATGGTATTTTTCATGGCATAATAGTGAAAATATCTGATGGTCAACATCTGTGGTTGAACATATATATGGGTTTTACTGATTTGAAACCCATGGAAGTTGGTTTACTTCCTAATGATAAGTTAGGTGTATCAACTTTAAGCCGGTTAACCACTTAAGTGATAACTTGTCAGAACCTATGATCTATTTGGGCATATGACTGTGCACTGAAAGAGTATCAAAATGATATTTTTAGTTTCCAAATAGATTAAGACATTGCTTGATAATAAATCTAAGCAATTCTCACACAACACAATAGTGTGTGTGTGTGTGTCCACGACAACCTCTATATGTTCAACATGTAGTTACTGATCTGAGAATGTACTTGCTTATTGTGCTGGTCAATTCTGAATCAATTGTCACGATGCAATGTAGTTGTTGTTGTTGCTCCAGCGATGATATGTGAGACGAATGGACAATGCCCAGCAGTGACCAGCTGCTTATCTGAGCATTGTATGATGCCTTCGGGTCTGGAGATTTCTCCATCCAGCCCTACAACATGTTGGTTGATTCTGCCCCTTACTATCGCCATCACTTGACATCCAGCTGCTATCGTGATCAAGCTGGATGGTACTATGCATTATGTGTTGATATGCTTATTAATCATTATACTTTCGAGCCAGTGCATTGTCAACTTACATAGTAGTGTCAGTGATTATTTATTACCGGAATATCCAAGTACACTAGATATCAGAAAGTCCCGTACTCGTGTGGATAAACTAATAATAATAATAATAATAATAAAACATTTACGCTAGCAAAGGGGACAAAGTCCTGAGAGTGCGGTATCCCTGCAAAGCAGGCTAGTGAAAACACCAGGGGCTACTCCCTCTGCTATAGCGCGCCCACAAAGGGGCGCAACCCACTTTTCAGCAGGGTGACATCTAGAGAAAAAGCTAAGTGCTAGGCAAAAAACTCTAGAAGATGGAGAAGCAGCCATGGCCGGGTGAGTGGAGGGGTGGCTTCCTTCTTCGCTTTGCCCATGGCCCACTCAAGACCCTCCTTATCATCAGAGTGATATTGAGCCTTATTATGGTGGTCACCACGACACGACAATCACCAACGCAAATTCCAAGCCCTTCACTCACCCGGCCATGGCTGCTTCTCCACCTTCTAGAGTTTTTTGCTTAGCACCTAGCTTTTTCTCTAGATGTCACCCTGCTGAAAAGCGGGCTGAGCCCCTTTGTGGGCGCGCTATAGTAGAGGGAGTAGCCCCTGGTGTTTTCACTAGCCTGCTTTGCAGGGATACCGCACTCTCAGGACTTTGTCCCCTTTGCTAGCGTAAATGTTTTATTATTATTAAGGAAGTACTTTGACGCTTTCGTTCAGAACTTCATCCCAAATATCAGAGCTGACTCTTGTGTATTCTAGCCTCTTCTTCGTGACTCTGGACTTAGGAAGGACGTTGAGGAACCATCTGGCAATCTTTTTCTGTGTAGGCCTCCAGTCAAAGACTGATTGAGTATCACTGGGTGCACTGTCTATAGCTATGATAACAACATCCGAAAAGTCATCCTTATTATAGCATCCACCACCTGGGAGAACGTAGGGGCCATAACCCGTCCAATAGCCATGTGGGATAAATGGAATAGTGTTATGCGGGAATCTGAAAACAAGTTTAAAACCTTTGTCGAACCATCTTTTTTGGTTTTTGGGAGACAGCGGAAGAATCCATGTTCCTGAAAATCCGGGACGGTGTTGGCCGCTTTATGTCCCATTTCCAAGGTAGTCATAACCGCCGAAGATTTGCCCTTTTCTTTCCCATCAAAGGGGGGATTTCCATAAACGATTCTGCCGATGCCTGTTATCGGATCAACGTAGGCATCCCAAGCGAGACCATCAAAGCCAATTTTCCCATGATGGCAGAAGGGCCTGAGGGCTTTTTTCATTCTTGTGGTGGGTATGCATCTTCTCGAGTGAATTCTAGGGTGGGCATTTAGTGGGTTGGAGAAGAGTTCACAACCGTTTTTGTCAAGATTCCTGTCATCCACCAAAATATCTAAGAGGCTTCTTCTGATTGCATAGCAGTTTTTAGGATCCCCCGATTCAAACTTACATGCATTGAGTGCTTCGTGAATATCGTGTGCCCTATTCGAGTACTCCGCAAGTGAGCATGGAACCGCTTTGTTGGAAAGGCGGTGCCAGGCCAAAAGTTTCCAAAACTCTTTCTTTTGGACATATTGGAGTTCGGGATATTTAATTGTCCCCGTGACATGGTCCACTTCAGGTTTAGCGGTCACAACAATGGTATTCTTTTTTGAACTTGATGGTCGGTACATGCTAGCTTCCGGGAGAGCGTGTAAGTATAATTCCTCCTTCATTTCCTGTCTTAGGTCACCAAGTGGAAAAAGTTTCGATGGCTCTGTTTTGATGTATGTGGTACCTTTTCCAGGGTTTAGTAGTTTGGGCTTTTCTGAGATTTCTTCAGCAATGATTTTCCTTAGTTCGCCATCTTGGGTTGTTCTAAGACTATGCAAACTATTATTATGTCCCGAGCATTCAAGTTGGATGTGTTCGAAGGTGCATTTTGTATTCTGTTGGCAGTAGGGGCAGTTTTCAGTCCCGATTTTCCCCAGTTTAAATAAACGTGCTGGAGAGGCTTGGAGACCCAGAAGTTCTCTGCTTCTAGAAGCGGTGAAAGCTTTAGGTGTTATTTTGGAAATATCTTTAGTGGGGGCGGTGTTATTCTCGTTAAGCATTCTCAAGTACTTCCCTTGAGATTGTAGAGTTCTCCAATTATGATAGTGTGATAGACGTTGAATTCTTCTAATGTGACTACGGATATCGCCTAAAATAGGGACCTCAAAAAAGAATAATGAGAAGGGCAGTTTCTCGGCAGGGTCGTAGCGGGAGATGTCTGAGCAACCCCCTCTGAATGAGGCTCTTTTAGCAGTACGGTCCACTCTGTCATGGACTTTGTCATTATTGTGACCCCTAATTCATTAAGGATGATTTTACTGCGGTCTCCTTCACTGTAGAAGCCAAGTTCTTCTAACAGTAGGCGAACAGCCTGCACATCTCTGCGATTAGCTTCACGTAGTTTGTCCCGAGCACTCATGGATCTGCCATCCTTTGTTACAACAGATATTGCGGCCATGGAGTCAATGGCATGTACCATTGGAGTCATGGATTTGAGGAGATTCTCTTTTTGTTCTGTGAGTAAGAATCGCAGTCCCGCAATTTCAGCAGATGTACTACTAGGGTTTTGGATATCTTCCTTGATAAGAAGCCCCGGTGCGGCGAAAGTTCTCGAGGGGGGGGATATTCAACTTCCGAACAAGTGGCATTCCGTTGTCAAAGTTTTTTATGGCATATGCTGCACCACTGCATGCTGATTTTTACCGGCGAATAGGGAACCATCGCTTGCCATATCATAATCCTCCATTTGTTTGCTCTTTTCGGCGAAGGGGGTAGATTCTTCTTCTGAGTCGCTAGGGCAGCTGTATTCACTTTCTTCTTCCGCAGTTTTGTTTTTCATTCTCGCAATAATGGTCTCATATTGTCTGTCTGAGATGTAATCATAGTGTGAGTTAATATCACCGACTTTAGCAAGAACAGAAGAGGGCGGGTCCATATGGTCATTATATTCGAAAATGGAACCTGCTGGAATTAGGATGCAACCGTCAATGGTGATGCTATATTCAAAGTCGTATTGAAGACTGCTGGTTCCTTCGATTCTGACAAAGACATTAGGGTTTTTGGCATTGTTA
>LGRX02034148.1:0-21549 GCA_001247695.2 Cymbomonas tetramitiformis
AGGTGACATGATGGAGTGTCATAAGGGATGACGGTATGGTGAGGCCACGTGTTGGCATGAGATGCGGGCGAAGGGAGAGAGAGAGGCGGCAAGGGTTGGCTGAGCGCGGTGGGAGGAGGCGGTGGTGGCGGGGGCACTGGTAGGCCCACCAACATGGCTACACGGCACTGATGAGGGCATCGAAGAACGGGCACGGGGCGGTGGTGGAGAGGCTGGTCGAGGCCGGAGCTGACCCCAATCACGCCGACCAGGAGGTAAGCCCAACCATTGAAATGATTTTGAGGGTAGTGGTTGGAAGTGCGGGAGGAGCGAGGGGCAGCTATAGAGATCAATGTATGTGCGTGAGGATTTTGCCAAGCGGGTCATGGCACGAGAGCAAGCGCCTCCCCACACGCCTGTGTCGTCTTGCCTTGGCGTGCAGGGCCGGTATTGTGGGGGAGCGGCACTGACATTGGGGCACCCAGGCATGGCCGGCGCAAGCAGTAGTATGTATGTATGCGAGTGCGAGTGAGTGATGCTGGGGCGCACAAAAGGTCACGGGGCAGACACGGCGGTGCGGGTGGAGGCCAAAGGGTACAGCTTGAGAGATTGCAGATGAGTAGCGGTGGTGTGGATGAGCAGACGGCGAGAGCAGGGGCGCGGATGGGAGGTGACATGATGGAGTGTGCGCAAGGGACGGCGGTATGGTGAGGCCACGTGCTGGCATGAGATGCGAGGCGAAGGGAGAGAGATGCGGCAAGGGTTGGCTGAGGCGGGGGCGGTGGGAGAGAGAGGGGCGGTAGGGGCGGGGGGCACTGGTGAGCCCACCAACAGGGCTACACGGCAATGACACTGGCGTCGCTCCACGGGGACGAGGCGGTGGTGGAGATGCTAATTGAGGCCGGTGCTGACCTTAATCGCGCTACCGGGTACCAGGTAAGCCCAACCATCGAAATAATTTTGAGGGTAGGAACAGCAGCAGGAGGAGCGAGGGGCAGTAATAGAGATTAATATATATGCGTGAGGATTTTGCCAAGCGGGTCATGGCACGAGAGCGAGCGCCTCCTCACAGGCCTGTGTCGTCTTGCCTTGGCATGCAGGGCTGGTGTTGTGGGGAAGCGGCACTGACATGGGGTCACCCAGGCATGGCCGGCGCAAGCAGTAGTATGTATGTATGCGAGTGCGAGTGGTGATGCTGGGAGCACAAAGGGCACGGGGCGAACACGCGGTGCGGAGTGGAGGCTAAAGGGTACAGCGAGAGATTGCAGATGAGTAAGCGGTGGTGTGGATGAGCAAGCGGGCGAAGCAGGGCGCGGATGGGAGGTGACATGATGGAGTGTGCGCAAGGGACAGCGGTATGGTGAGGCCACGTGCTGGCATGAGTGCGAGCGAAGGAGAGAGACGGCAAGGGGGCTGAGGCGGGGCGGTGGGAGGGAGAGGCGGTGGTGGCGGGGGCACTGGTGAGCCTACCAACAGCGCGAGACGGCACTGATGGTGGCGTCGTACAACGGGCACGAGGCGGTGGTGGAGATGCTGGTCGAGGCCGGAGCTGACCCCAATCACGCCGGCAAGGAGGTAAGCCCAACCATTGAAATGATTTTGAGGGTAGGAATATCAGCAGGAGGAGTGAGGGGCAGTAATAGCGATGTACGTTGTATGTGCGTGAGGATTTTGCCAAGCGGGTCATGGCACGAGAGGGAGCGCCTCCTCACAGGCCTGTGTCGTCTTCCCTTGGCATGCAGGGCTGGTGTTGTGGGGGAGCGGCACTGACATGGGGGCACCCAGGCATGGCCGGCGCAGGCAGTAGTATGTATGTATGCGAGTGCGAGTGAGTGATGCTGGGGCCCACAAAAGGTCACGGGGCAGACACGGCGGTGCGGGTGGAGGCCAAAGGGTGCAGCTTGAGAGATTGCAGATGAGTAGCAGTGGTGTGGGTGAGCAGACGGCGAGAGCAGGGGCGCGGATGGGAGGTGACATGATGGAGTGTGCGCAAGGGACGGCGGTATGGTGAGGCCACGTGCTGGCATGAGATGCGAGGCGAAGGGAGAGAGAGGCGGCAAGGGGGGCTGAGGCGGGGGCGGTGGGAGGGAGAGGGGGCGGTGGTGGCGGGGGCACTGGTGAGCCCACCAACAGGGCAAGACGGCACTGATGCTGGCGTCGCTCCACGGGCACGAGGCGGTGGTGGGGAGGCTGGTTGAGGCCGGAGCTGACCCCAATCACGCTGCTTATTATGTAAGCCTAACTGTTAGAATCTGCAATGCCTGCTAATCAGTTTGACATAAAGCATGACTGTCTAGGCCTTCTGTAGTGGTCAGGATGCTCAAACCCTGAAGAAACCCTAAGATACCGTTAGATCTTGCACTAGAACCCTGAAGTGCAGATCGTGGCCGTCAGATCTAGAGTGCAGATCAGAACAGTGTAATGAGTCTGTGACAGATCGTAGGTGACAGACATGTGACATGTGATCATAGAGTGTCACTGCAGTCGTTATGAACACACAGTGACACGCAGATGAAAACTCGCGAACTGTCGCATAGCTCATCCAATCAATGGTTTAAACCATGATTGGGCGAAACTGTCCGTGACGTTTCGTATGGCGAACATGCCTATTAAGCCTTTCTATTTGGTAATTGTAAGTGCTTTTTGCGAATATCTCCTGTAGAGTCTTCACAGGTGATGGGCCCACGTAACTTGTGAAGTGGAAATTTTTTTATTCTTTTTCTTTCACGCAAATTCGCTGCGCGACTACTCTACAGAATGGTTAACACGAAATCGAAGGCCACGGTTTCCGCAGCGGAAACCTCTGTCCCGGAGACTGAGCAGGTATTTGGTCAGCCTCCTCCGGAAGATAAACCGGGAAAAAATGCGTTGTCAGTTGTGGTCTCGCAACAACAAGCGCAAATCAACGAACTAGTGGAACAAGTTCGCAGAATTGTCCAGAGCGGAGCGACTGCGCCAAAATCGGAAGGTGCGGCCTCGACAGCTCTTACGACCAAGACGTCAGACAGTCCTGACGCACATTTGCCTACGCTCTCGTCTATGCTGAAGGGGATCCCAGCAGACCGGTACTTCGCTGGTCTTAACTCCGAGAGCGAAACACTGTGGCTGGAATTTAAAGCCAGGGTCGCCCCGTCTTGCCGCCACCCGTCTATGGAAATTTTGCCGGTGGAGACGCGCGACTTGAACGACATCAAGACGGACCCTCTTTATTCGGACAGAGCCAACCGCCTACTCTACGACTTCTTGGCGACAGTCACTTGTCAGACGGCACAGGGAATTGTTCGCGCTTATGCGTCTTCTGCGGACGGTTGTGCCGCGTGGTAGCAACTGACCAGACTGCGACGCAACATGAACTACGCGTACTTCAATCGTCAGGTGAAGGAACTGCTTTCGTACTCATCGCAGTTTTCAACCTTGACGCCATCCCTACATCTTTTCCTCAAGGTGAAAGATACTTTCACCCGAGTGCGCGAGTACGTTTCCGTCGCGCAGCCCTTGGATACGGGCAACAAAATGTGTGTGGATACGCTGGAAGCTATTGTAGTATCCATGATTCTTATTTCTTTACACTCTGACTACGTGTACGTAAAGACCAAATTCCAGACTGACCGACTACCCCGTCTCCACGTTCTTGAAGACGAGGTATGCGCGCACTATGACAACATTATCGCCCCGAGCGCTGCGAGTCACAACACTGGCGCGGGAATGGCTGAGGACAGGAAGCAGCAGAACGCGACTAAGAAGGCGCGACTGAGCCGGAAGGTTGAGTGCCCTACTTGTCACCGGCGGGGACACGACGCCAAGGACTGTTTCATCACCAACAAGGAGGCACGGGAGGCTTTTCTCAAGCGACAACCCGACGCCAAGGACTCCCTTATGCAGAAGGTGCAGGAGTATGAGAAGCAAGGGAAATTGCCGGAGACTGATAAGGCTGCTGCTGTTGCTGACTCTAAGCTACACCCAGGGCTTGACGGGGAGGACGTCCTATTCGCAATCTCTGAGGTGAAAGTCTCTCTACTCCCTGAGCCTATGTTGCCGGATTTTTCAGGGGTGGCACTGCACGAATTTATGGAGGTACGTGGTGGTGCTGCCCGTGTACGTGCTACTCGCCGTCAATCCATATTGGAGGTGCCCACTTCTAACTACTATGAGGTGCTGGGTACACCTGTAGCGACTGGGGACTGCACGTTACATTCTGACTGTACTCCTGGCTCTTCCCCAATTGCTGACTGCTTCCACCGGTGGAGGAAGGCAGCTTCCAAGACCAGACTTGCTTCAATCAGGAAGGCGGGCAAGAGGCAGTGTTGTGAGCGGGACCTGCACCGACACAGGCAGTTCCCCGTGGTCCCTGTGTACGACTCTTTTGTATATGTGGACACCATCTGCTCTTTCTTCCCCCACCCCGAGAGACTTGC
Source organism: Cymbomonas tetramitiformis (assembly GCA_001247695.2). Classification (NCBI taxonomy): domain Eukaryota; kingdom Viridiplantae; phylum Chlorophyta; class Pyramimonadophyceae; order Pyramimonadales; family Pyramimonadaceae; genus Cymbomonas; species Cymbomonas tetramitiformis. The sequence goes on from LGRX02034148.1 coordinate 4,395, forward strand.
AGCTACTCAATTTGTCTGGGAGGCCCACCGGGACCGGTGTCTTGGGGGGCAATGGAGGATATCTCCGAGGCAGCAGTGGTACACCCCAGCAGTGCAGCGGTCTCACACTTATGTTGTATCCCATGCGGACTCGGTGCTGGAGTGTGCTCAAGTCCTACTTGATGAGCCCCCTTGTCCCATTGGTTGTGAGGTCAGCGAGGAAGACATACTGACCTGTGTCTGCTCGCTCAGGGGGGCGACAGACACTCTTCAGAGTGTTATTCAGAGGGAGCCCACTGTTGTCCGGGCTGCTCTTTCTGGACTATTAGCATGGGCGGTGCAACTTGAACATGCAGTACGAGCTGTACGGGGGGCGATGAAAGCCCTATGGTCTTTGGTTGCCCCACCCTGTGTGAATCCGGGGTCCACTGACGGTTCAGATTCCAGCTGTGATGAGCACACCGGCATGCCTGACCTGCTATCAGACTCTGAGTCTGACTGTGGCGGTTCAGATTGGGAAACTGGTGCTCTACCGATGGACTACACCCCAGTTTGGGAGGCAGGTGCACTGGTCGCTGTGCCTGCTTACGATAATGATTGGGATGCAGGTGCACTGGTTGCTGCACCTGCTTATGACACCGACATGCTTGACTTGCTATCGGACTCTGGGTCCGACAATGATGATTCAGATTGGGAGGCTGACATCCTGTCGATGGACTACACCCCGACTAGGGAGGCAGGTGCACTGGTTGCTGCTCCTGCTTACGATGCTGATTGGGATGTAGGCTCACTGGTTGCTGTGCCTGCTTATGCTGAAGTGGCCTGTGGTGCAGGAGATATCCTTGGTCATGGCGGGAGCTCTGGTAAGTCAGCGGTATTAGACAGTGGGGCCACCAGACATATCTTCAACGACATGGGTGTCTTCGACAGGGACTATGACCCAATGGGGGGCTCTACCTTCTCCGTCGTTCAGGACCGCCCTGTTTCATCTGCTGGCAGTGGCACTGTGCATTTTGCTAAGACGGATGTGGTCTCTGGGAGGGCGGGCGGCCTACGGTTACGGGATGCTCACCTCATACCGGGGCAGCCGTTCAACTTGATCTCTGTGGTGGCTCTTGAGGATGCTGGGTTTCATGTTGACTTCCAGACTAGGCAGATATCCAATGGGGGGGTTGTATTCTCCTTTTCCCGGGAAGGCAAGCAGTACATCATCCGTGAGGACAGCACCGAGGCATTGGACACATACATGGCGTGTGGAGCACATGACCCACCTCCAAGAGACAAGACCAACTGGAAGTTTGAGGATACAGAGTCACACTTTGAAACTCATGGTCCTTTCAACCTTGAACTCTTTGCCGCCGAGGACAACCATATCCTACCTGTGTATTGCACCACCAGTGATTCATGCTTTGGAAAAGACTGGGCTGGCAAAGCATGCTATGGCAACCCACCATTTGAGCATGGCATCATACTGCAGTGCTTACAGAAGACCCTACCTGATTATGCCCGCTAGCCATCCGCCACCAAGTTCCTTTTTGTTTTACCCAAATGGGTAACGGCCACATGGTGGGAGCTCACTAAGCAGTTCACCGTTGTGCATGAATACCCCGCAGGCAGCAAAATATTCTCTGCACCTTTGGAGTCATGTTACAACACCGACAACTTGGAACACTGTGGGGATGTTCGAGTGTGGATTTGCAACACTAAGTGGCCCGTGGTCATTGTCTACAAAGATGGGCACACTGTTCCTCAGTTGGACAAGAAGATGCTGCAGCATGTCCGACTTGGTCACACTGGAGACAAATGTATGTGCCGCATGGTGGAGGAGAATGTTCCTATGGGTATCACAGAGGCGGAGTATAGCAGCAGTCAGGTGGTGCACTGCCCAGATACATGCATATCCTGCAGACTTACTAAGGCAACGAGGCCCCCTGCGAAAGCTACACACCGTGACAGTGCCTCCGAGGTGGGTATGTTGATATGATCTGACACATGTGGACCGTTCCGACTCAGTGCTGGCGGCTATCGGTGGCATGCACTATTCTTGGATGACTGTACATCATGGATGTGGATATGTTTCCTGAAGCAGAAGTCCGGTTACCTTTCTGCCCTGAAGCAGTGTGTGGTGGCACTCAAGAAGTTCCGCAGCAAGATGGGCCTCAAGGTGGAGTGCCACATGACACTGCACACTGACGGTGACACCACTATGATAGCTGGCCAGACTGCTAAGTATTGTCGACAGCATGGTATAGAGCAACGCCACGGGTCTCCCTACTTGTATGAAAACCAGTCACGGGTGGAACGGGCACACCGAGATGTTCAAGCTATGACCAGGGCTCTATTGCTTACCTCTGGTTTTGGAGTGGATATGTGGCCTCTAGCTGCGAGGCATGCGGTTTGTATTCAAAACCGGGTGTTCAAGGGGTCCTTGGGTTGGACTTCTCCTTTCTATCTGGTGGAGCAGAAGCATGCTGACCTGTCCAACCTACGTGTTTTTAGGTGCCTAGCATATGCCTTCACTGATCCTGCTGTGAGGGATCACAAGCTTAGTGACAGGGCAAGACAGCTACGGTATGTTGGCCATTCGCAAGTGTCATCAGCATATTTACTGTATGACCCGGCTTCGGGGAAGGTGGTGAAGTCTGGCATGGTCACATTCTGGGAAAAGCTGGATCAGCTGGGGAAAGTCATCAACACATGGGACCCTTCAGTGGTGATGCCCCTCAGAACCAACTTCACCATCACCGTCCTGGACGCACCTTACAGGGATCCCCTACCTACCACTGTTGGAACTGGTGTGCTGGATTTGGGTGCTTATTTGCCTGAGGACAGCGACGAGGTCAAGGTGCAAGCCGGAGGAGAACTCTGCTGGGTGTCTCTCCGGAGTTATCTTGGGAAGAGGCCTGATCGCCTCCCTGCACTGAGATCGCACCTGGAGCTCAGCACGCTCAATGCTCACTATCCCCTTTTTACTGAAGTGACGGTGGACACCGGCAAGGAACCAGAGGCTGCCATGCTCTGTGTTCGGGTTGTGGATGCCCATGCATACCCCTACTGTGTTGTGCTACTCACCAACTTCACCTACATGGATGCCGCGGCCGGCAAGGTGCACTTCCCCCCGGAGCACACATGTCTATCTGCACATGCTCTGCATACACCAGAGGGTGGCACAAGCACTCTGCCGCGTGGTGTAACGGAGCCCAAGTCCTACAAGCAGGCCCTCGCCGCGCCTGATTCAGTACAGTGGCTGGAGGCCATTCAGGCGGAGCTGGAAGCACTGGTGACGGTTAAGAAGGCCTTACTCATGGTGAAGGAGGAGGATGTGCCTCATGGGCACAAACTGCTTGACATGTCGCTTGTCCTCAAGGTGAAGATGGACAAGCATGGCCAGTTGCTGAAGAGGAAGAGCAGGATTTGTGTAAGGGGCAACAAACAGGAGTATGGTGTTGACTATTTTGACACCTTTGCCCCCTGCACTCAACTGTCGTCTGTGAGGATCGTGATCACCCTGGCCCTCAACCTTGGGCTCACTGTGTATCACATGGATGTTGAGACTGCCTTCTTGAACTCCACCTTGGAGGAGGACCTCTACGTGCGCCTTCCTAGCGGGCTGGAGCATGGGGGGTACAACTGTGTGAAACTCCTGAAGGCTGTCTATGGACTGAAGCAAGCTGGGAAGGAGTGGTTCGAGACCTCTGACACTTTCATCATGGGGTATGATTCAAGGGTGAGGAAGAGCGATGTGGAGCCCTGTCTGTATTTCATCAGGGACAAGGACCTTATGGTTATCATACTGGCATATATGGATGACTATTTGGTGGCCACTGACAAGTCCTGGTATGACAGTTTTATAGCAGCCTTCAACTCCAAGTATGCGTGTAAAGATCTGGGTGTTCTGGATTTGGTGATGGGGATCGGTGTGCGCTGGGGGACTGGCACTGCATATCTCTCTCAGCGCGCCTACATCATGCAGATGATCAGCACATATGGGCTCTCAGAGGCTAAGCCAGCTGCACTACCGATGTCACCTGGCACATCCTTATCCCCATCTGATGGTAAGGATGCTAGTCTGCCCTACAGAGCTCTATTGGGGCAGCTGCAGTGGGTTGCTCGTTGCAGCCGCCCTGATATTATGGCTGCTGTGTCTATCTTATCGAGATTTACTGTGACATATGGTCCTCCCCACTTTGTGGCCCTCAAGCAGGTGCTGAGGTACTTGAAGGGGACTCTGGACTATGAACTTGTCCTCCGCACTGCTTCAGTGCCTGGGGGGTGTGGTGGTGCTGGACTGAGCAGAACATTGCCACTCTCCATATATACTGATGCTGACTATGCTGGATGCAAAACAACCAGAAGGAGCACCTCTGGGATTGTTGTATTTCTCTGTGGTAGCCCGGTGATATTTTCATCTATTATTCAGAAGTCTGTCTCCTTATCTACCACTGAGGCCGAGATCATTGCAATGTCTGAAGGAGCTCGAGAAGTGAAGTATGTCCTAAATGTTCTGGACTCTCTAGTGGATATATGTAGACCAGTACCTATGTATTGCGACAACCAGGGAGGGGATTCATCTTGCCTCTGACTATGTGAACAACTCCCGATCGAAGCACATTGAGGTGAGGAACATGTACATTCGGGAACTGATCAAGGACAAGGAGACAGAGGCTCTGTACACTGGGACAACTGACAACACTGCTGACATCATGACGAAGCCATTGGCTCTACCTATCTTTCGTGTACACAGAGAGCGCCTGGGTGTGATGAACTTATCCACAGACGATGCTTGAAGAACTGGCAGGAAAGATACTGGGCTATAAGCTCGCAAGTGGCCCACGAGTGGGCAGCTTCCTTGGAGGACTCGAGTATCATCCCTGTGACTTGAAGAGCTGGAGTCTGAAGACTGAAGGGGCACCATCCCAAAGACTGGAGCTGGAGCTAGAAGATTGAAGGGGCACCATCCCAAGGACTGGAAACTGAAGGGGCACCATCCCAAGAACTGGCTCTAGGCAGTCACCCTTTAGAAGGGGTGTTCGAATCTGCAATGCCTGCTGATCAGTTTGACATAAAGCATAACTGTCTAGGCCTTCTGTAGTGGTCAGGATGCTAAACCCTGAAGAAACCCTAAGATACCGTTAGATCTTGCACTAGAACCCTGAAGTGCAGATCGTGGCCGTCAGATCTAGAGTGCAGATCAGAACAGTGTAATGAGTCTGTGACAGATCGTAGGTGACAGACATGTGACATGTGATCATAGAGTGTCACTGCAGTCGTTATGAACACACAGTGACACGCAGATGAAAACTCGCGAACTGTCGCATAGCTCATCCAATCAATGATGTAAACCATGATTGGGCGAAACTGTCCGTGACGTTTCGTATGGCGAAAATGCCTATTAAGCCTTTCTATTAGGTAATTGTAAGTGCTTTTTGCGAATATCTCCTGTAGAGTCTAAACACTAACCAGGCAAATGATCGTGTATAGGAATTGCAGGAGGAGGAGGAGCGAGGGGCAGTAATAGCGGCGAACGTTGTGTGCGTGAGGATTTTGCCAAGCGGGTCATGGCACGAGAGCGAGCGCCTCCCCACATGCCTGTGTCGTCTTGCCTTGGCATGCAGGGCCGGTGTTGCGGGGGAGCGGCACTGACATGGGGGCACCCAGGCATGGCCGGCGCAGGCAGTAGTATGTATGTATGCGAGTGCGAGTGAGTGATGCTGGGGCCCACAAAAGGTCACGGGGCAGACACGGCGGTGCGGGTGGAGGCCAAAGGGTGCAGCTTGAGAGATTGCAGATGAGTAGCAGTGGTGTGGGTGAGCAGACGGCGAGAGCAGGGGCGCGGATGGGAGGTGACATGATGGAGTGTGCGCAAGGGACGGCGGTATGGTGAGGCCACGTGCTGGCATGAGATGCGAGGCGAAGGGAGAGAGAGGCGGCAAGGGGGGCTGAGGCGGGGGCGGTGGGAGGGAGAGGGGGCGGTGGTGGCGGGGGCACTGGTGAGCCCACCAACAGCGCTACACGGCACTGATGCTGGCGTCGCTCCACGGGCACGAGGCGGTGGTGGGGAGGCTGGTCGAGGCCGGAGCTGACCCCAATCGCACTACCCAGCAGGTAAGCCTAACCAGGCAAATGTTCGTGTATAGGAATTGCGGCAGGAGGAGGAGCGAGGGGCAGTAATAGAGATGAACGTTGTGTGCGTGAGGATTTTGCCAAGCGGGTCATGGCACGAGAGCGAGCGCCTGCCCATAGGCTTGAGAGATTGCAGATGAGTAGCGGTGGTGTGGATGAGCAGACGGCGAGAGCAGGGGCGCGGATGGGAGGTGACATGATGGAGTGTGCGCAAGGGATGGCGGTATGGTGAGGCCACGTGCTGGCATGAGATGCGAGGCGAAGGGAGAGATGCGGCAAGGGAGGGCTGAGGTTGGGACGGTGTGGGGGCGGTGGGGGCGATGGCACTGGTGAGCCCAGCCGACGAAGCCGAGCCATCCGAAGGCCGGCCCAAGGACAAAACAGACATGCAGTAAATACCTTGCATGCGGTCCTCTCTGGACGTCGTCCTCTCTGAACGCCCGCCTCTCTGAAGCTATTGCTCATTCGTTCGAAGCTAAGGCCCGTTCCAAGAAGTGGGTAAGCCTAGCCAAGCACATGATCGAGTGTAGGATTTGCAGCAGGACGAGAAGCGAGGGGCAGTAATAGCGGAGAACGTTGTGTGCGTGAGGCTTTTGCCAAGCGGGACATGGCACGAGAGCGAGCGCCTCCCCACATGCCTGTGTAATGTTGCCTTGGCATGCAGGGCCGGTGTTGTGATGAAGCAGTGGGTGGAAAACGGGGCGGTGGGGGCGGTGGCACTTGTGAGCCCACCAAGACGGCACTGATGCTGGCGTCGGAGAACGGGCACGAGGCGGTGGTGGGGAGGCTGGTCGAGTCCGGAGCTGACCCCAATCACACCGACCAGGAGGTGAGCCTAACCAAGCAAATGATCATGTTTAGGAATTGCAGCAGGAGGAGGAGCGAGGGGCAGTAATAGCGGTGAGCGTTGTGTGCGTGAGGATTTTGCCAAGCGGTTCATGGCACGAGAGCAAGCGCCTCCTCACATGCCTGTGTCGTCTTGCCTTGGCATGCAGGGCCGGTGTTGTGGGGGAGCGGCACTGACATGGGGTCACCCAGGCATGGCCGGCGCAAGCAGTAGTATGTATGTATGCGAGTGCGCGTGAGTGATGCTGGGGCGCACAAAAGGTCACGGGGCAGACACGGCGGTGCGGGTAAAGGCCAAAGGGTACAGCTTGAGAGATTGCAGATGAGTAGCGGTGGTGTGGGTGAGCAGACGGCGAGAGCAGGGGCGCGGATGGGAGGTGACATGATGGAGTGTGCGCAAGGGACGGCGGTATGGTGAGGCCACGTGCTGGCATGAGATGCGAGGCGAAGGGAGAGAGAGGCGGCAAGGGGGGCTGAGGCGGGGGCGGTGGGAGGGAGAGGGGGCGGTGGTGGCGGGGGCACTGGTGAGCCCACCAACAGGGCAAGAAGGCACTGATGGTGGCGTCGGAGAACGGTCGCGAGAGGGTGGTGGGGAGGCTGGTCGAGGCTGGAGCTGACCTCAATCACGCCGACGAGGAGGTGGGCCTAACCAAGCAAATGATTTTGAGGGTGGAGTAGGAGGAGGAGCGAGAGGGAGTAATAGAGATGAACGTTGTGTGCGTGAGGATTTTGCCAAGCGGGTCATGGCACGAGAGCAAGCGCCTCCTCACAGGCCTGTGTCGTCTTGCCTTGGCATGCAGGGCCGGTGTTGTGGGGGAGCGGCACTGACATGGGGGCACCCAGGCATGGCCGGCGCAAGCAGTAGAATGTATGTATGCGAGTGCGAGTGAGTGATGCTGGGGCGCACAAAAGGTCACGGGGCAGACACGGCGGTGCGGGTGGAGGCCAAAGGGTACAGCTTGAGAGATTGCAGATGAGTAGCAGTGGTGTGGATGAGCAGACGGCGAGAGCAGGGGCGCGGATGGGAGGTGACATGATGGAGTGTGCGCAAGGGACGGCGGTATGGTGAGGCCACGTGCTGGCATGAGATGCGAGGCGAAGGGAGAGAGATGCGGCAAGGGGGGCTGAGGCGGGGGCGGTGGGAGGGAGAGGGGGCGGTGGTGGCGGGGGCACTGGTGAGCCCACCAACAGGGCAAGACGGCACTGATGAGGGCGTCGGAGAACGGTCGCGAAAGGGTGGTGGGGATGCTGGTCGAGGCCGGAGCTGACCTTAATCACGCCGACCAGGAGGTGAGCCTAACCAAGCAACGGATTTTTAGGATGGAGAATGGGAGTGCAGGGAGAGGAGCGAGGGGCAGTAATTGAGATGAACGTTGTGTGCGTGAGGATTTTGCCAAGCGGGTCATATTGGCACGAGAGCGAGCGCCTCCTCACATGCCTGTGTCGTCTTGCCTTGGCATACAGGGCCGGTGTTGTGGGGGAGCGGCACTGACATTGGGGCACCCAGGCATGGCCGGCGCAAGCAGTAGTATGTATGTATGCGAGTGCGAGTGAGTGATGCTGGGGCCCACAAAAGCTCACAGGGTCACAGACACGGCGGTGCGGGTGGAGGCCAAAGGGTACAGCTTGAGAGATTGCAGATGAGTAGCGGTGGTGTGGGTGAGCAGACGGCGAGAGCAGGGGCGCGGATGGGAGGTGATATGATGGAGTGTGCGCAAGGGACGGCGGTATGGTGAGGCCACGTGCTGGCATGAGATGCGAGGCGAAGGGAGTGAGATGCGGCAAGGGGTGCTGGCGGGGACGGTGGGAGGAGAGGGGGCGGTGGGGGCGGGGCGCTGGTGAGCCCACCAACAGGGCTACACAGCACTGATGAGGGCGTCGGCGAACGGTCGCGCGAGGGTGGTGGGGAGGCTGGTCGAGGCCGGAGCTGACCTCAATCACGCCGACGAGCAGGTGAGCCTAACCAAACAAATGATTTTGAAGGTGGAGTATGGAAATGCAGGAGGAGGAGCGAGGGGCAGTAATGTTTAAATTGGAGTGCAACAGAATTTTAGTGGGTTCAGACCCTTCGGTATCCGTGACTCCTGCTGCAGCAGACCTGATGACAGTGACACATTTAGCCTATAGCTCCGTGGCTCAAAACAGCGAGGTTACAAAAGCGACGAACCCACACGATTGTTTAGCTCTGTTCCTTTTGCTCTTGCAAACAGGAACTTCACGGGTATTTTTTAGTGATCCCTACACTGAGTGAGGCACACTGCAAATCGGATTTTGTAACTTTCAATCACCTGTTTCACTTGTAAACAGTAGAGTAGGTTGTGACTTAACCACTGTGCTGTACGGCCACGATCGACAGCAACGAGAGCCGTCAGAAAAACCCCGCGACTTCAGTAGTTTTAGTTTTTCTCCTAGTTCTCAGCAATGAAGGGTGACGGATTAGACAGTAAAAATTTCCCACCCCTCCCAAGGAAGCCTGACCCTCACGGAAAGGACCTTCATTCTCCCGATCCTCCTACGACACAGGAGGACTTGCTGAAGGCAATCCTTGGCCTTCAGCAACAGCAGGCAGAGAATCAACGGCTGTTTCAGGAACAGCTAATGCGCCAGGCTGCAATTAACGAGTCGCTGGAGGCTCAGATCGCGGCTACAGCTGTAAAATCGGGGACAGCGGACCCTAACAGCGCGACGAGAACGGCTGAGCAGCTTCTGGAGCGACGCAAGAAGCTGGCTTACGGCCCGGAGGCGGACGTAAATCCGTTTCCTCGCAGACCGAAGACTTTAACATCTAGGATGCTGCAGTTGTACGACCTGCACGGAAACAAAACGTACGACGCGTTAGCAAAGAAGTCCAATTCTTCAATGAAGTACGAGAATCTCGTCCTCGGACGAGCACTCTCGTACCTGCATGATGTTGTTGCTGCTGGTAATGGTGCTCTTGACAGCGTTGAGGACGGCAACGAGACTCTGGATTCTTTACACCAACGTTTTCATGAGTTAATCAACTCAGTCCAAGGTGTGTAGTCGATGCTGTGCAACCGTTGGACGATGTTGGAGCTCCGTGCACAGTTGGAGCCGGACCCCTCCTCTTCACACCGTGGAGGTGCGGAGGCGTTACGTGCAAAGCTGCAATTCGTGGAGGATCGCGTGTACCAGGCCGCGGACGTCGTGGTGGCCGATGAAGTGTTGCAACAGTGGTTGAACGACTTCGACAAATCACGTGGGAAGGCTTTGCTAAACACAACAGCGAAGCAGGCAGCGAACGCGGAGGCGGGAACATCTTCGCACTGGAAGCAACGTGACGACAAGAAGTACGACAAGGACAAACACGAGAAGGACAAGCACAATGACAGAAAGCCTACTGGAGGAAAAGGCCAAGGTGGCCGGGGCGGCAAGCCCGCGGCCGATGATTGATGTGCTTGGGACGACTCCGGCCAACGCAACTGCCCTCTCCGGGCGTTGGTCGGAGCAACCTCACCGTTCAGCAACGGGTGAGGCAGCGGAGGGGAGCTTGGCGCGCGGCGGGCGCCTGTTCAGAGGTGATGCAGTGGATCACGGAAGGCTGCAAACTGAGGTGGAAGGCGGGTTCTCCACTTCGATCACGGGGTGTCCTTGCGGGATGCTTCGCTTCAGCAGCAACAGTGGTTAGACGAGGAGAAGCACAGATTGCTAGCGAACCGTGCATGATCGAGAGCGACGAAAAGATCTCACGTTTATCGCGCGTTCCTCGTGCCGAAGCCGGGTACGAACAAGTGGAGACTGGTGGTGGACTTTCGTTGGCTGAAGCAGTGGTGCCTGAAGAGCAAGATGAGGATGGAGACGCTCAAGAAGCTTCGCAGGCTTGCGAAGCCGAACGACTGGTGCTTCAGCTTCGACTTGCAGGATGGCTTTCACGAACTGGGAATTCATCGGGACTTTCAGAAGTTCATGCAGTTCGACATTCAGGGGGAGCTCTTCCAGTGCTCAGCGGTGCCGTTCGGATGGAGCGATGCTCCTTGGGTGTTCTGCAAGTTCGTGCGCGTGATGGTGGAAGCTTTACGTTCACCGCAAGCGGCAGAGCTGTACGACAACTGCGAGACGGTTCAGCAGTACGACAGCGATGGTCGGTACGACGCAGAGCTGGATGCACTGGCAGGAACGCGAACAGTCACAACGGAATGCGTGTGCTACCTTACATGGACGACTTCCTGGTGCTAGCGGACTCGTTCGAGGACGGTTTACTACAACGGGAACGAGTACGGCGTGTGCTAAATCGCCTGGGCTTGCAGCGCAACGAGAAGAAGGGCCAGTGGGATCCGGTGCAGGTCATTGAGCACCTTGGTCTGGAGGTGGATCTGAAACACGGTCAGTTTCGTGTGACAGATCAGCGTGTACGAAAACTTCACGTCAGAGCGAAGGAGATTTTGTGCGAGGCAGCGATAAATCGCAGGTGAATTCCGGCAAGGAGACTGGCAGCTTTCACGGGGCTGTGTCAGTCGGTGTACCTTGCCGTGCCAGCGGCGAGGCTCTACCTGAGAGAGCTTTACTTTGTGCTGGCGGAGAAGCGCAGCTGGGGTGCAAAGGTGAAGATCTCGCGTGCAGTAAGAGCAGACTTGGAGTGGTGGTCGAGATTGCCTGCGATGAGCAAGTGGAATGGCCGAAAGATCTGGAGGTCTCCGACAAGAGCGAAGTTACACACAGACTCATCAATGATGGCGTGGGGTAGTGTGCTCAACCTCGAGGTTTCTGGTTGGACGAGATGCGAGACTGGCACATCACGCACCTAGAGCTGGAGGCTGTGTTCAAGACTGCGCAGGCCTTTGTGCGGGAGCTCGAGGGCAAGGTCGTTTGTCTTTACTGCGACAACCAAGCAGTGGTGGCCATGCTTTCTCACTTTACGTCGAGAAACCCGGACTTGATGAGGAGGATGCGCAGGCTGTGGTCGCTCCTCGACCTGCACGACATCGAGCTGCAAGCTCGTTGCATTCGCAGCGAAGCCAACGTGTGGGCCGACAACCTTTCTCGCTGTGAGGACTTGGACGATTGGAGACTCAACCGCGATTGGTTCGAGTGGGCCAACAAGCAGTGGGGCCCCTTCACGGTGGATCGCTTCGCTTCACAGATCTCCGTGCAGTTACCCCGGTACTACGCAGCGTGGAGAGATCCTCGGTGCGAGGGTGTGGACTCGCTGACGTACGACTGGCGGAGGGAAAACAACTGGGTGAACCCCCCGTGGGCGCTGCTGGACGAAGTGGCTCACAAGCTCCGGGAGGAGGGGGCTGCTGCGACGGTGGTGGCCCCGTACTGGCCAGGTCAGTCCTGGTTCCGAGAGTTGGAGACTCTGGCGACGGAGGTGGTCATCATGCCGAGACGCAGAGACCTGTTCACTCCGAGCAGGCTTGGAGGGTCCGAGCTTCTAGGGCCCTCCTGGATGAAGAACATCACGGCGCCCCATTTGGATTCATCCAGGCCTACCTGTGAGTTACTTTGCTGCTCAACTGAAGAGTTCATCAGCGACTTCTTCGACACCTAAGGTCATCGTGGGCACGAGACTTTAAGTTTTCTGGGAGGACGATGACAAGTTCTACCCGGGTGTTGTGAAGAGCGTCAATGACGACAGTGCAGCTTTTGTGGTGTACGACGATGGTGACGAGGAGACCTTGAACTTGTCGGAGGATAGGTTTAACATCCTGCTTAGTAAAGGCGTAGAGCAGAACAAGGAGCGCGGTGGCGACTACGAAGAGAACAAGCGCGGTGGTGACACTGAGCTTCTTTGTCCGTTCACTCTGTGGACGGTGCAAGAACGAGCTGGGTCAGTCGGATTACACTGACCTGGCGATTCTGATGCAGCGACGGTCGCTGCTGGACTCTACTCTGAGTAACTACGGTCCTAAGGCGGAGAGATTCGTGCAGTTTTGTGTACGACAGCAACGACAGTGGTTGCCAGCAACAGAGGCGACAGTGTTGTTGCACTTAGCCTCTTTACTTGAGTCCGGGAACATCAAATCGACCTCGTTGCAGCCCTTCCTTTCAGCCATCAACAGCTACCACGAGGACTTGGGCCTGACCGGACCGGCAAAGGGTCGCGCTGTGACTCGAGCTGTGAAGGGAATGGCCACGATCCAGGCGGAGGAGGCAGTGCACGAGGAGGACATTGTGACTCAGAGGACTTGGCTGCCTGCCAGACACGTACGCCGAGTACATGAAGCAGCCTTGAGGTTGTCACGGAGGTCTTCAGCAGACCTTGCTTTGCTCCGCGGCCTGACCTACGTGGTCATGACCTTTGTGACCTTTGGCAGACCAGACACAGGGACATCTTTGTCCCGTGTGCACGTACAGAGCAATGACGAGACACTTTCTGTAGTGTTCCTTCGGGAGAAAGGCCGCCGACATCACCTAGTGAAGAGGCGCCTGTGCATTCCCTGGAGTGGGGAACCGCTGTTGAGAGACTTGGTCTCACACTGGGAAGCACACCGAGAGGTAGCGTGGAGAGGACACAGCCGGATGGTTACTGGCTGCTACCGGAAGACCCGAAGAACTACAAGGCTTCTGTTGCTAATGACTGGATTGCCTTAGCTCTCAGTGAGCTTGACTGTAGACCTCCGGAAGGTGGTCATTCTTCTGCACACAGTACTCGGAAGGGTGCAGCGACGTGTGTTCGAGCTGTGTGTGTGATGATGGAGAATGTGTGCTTCTTCGGAGGCTGGTCTCAGCAATCTTCAGCAGTGCAGCATTACATCGACCCGACGGCTGTGAGGGATGTGGACATGGACTACTACTTTGCTTGGTTGACGTGTTCACAGTGACAGATTTTCAGCAGATCTTGTGTGCCTCACTTAGTTTGATCTTTGGTTACATGGCAAATGAGGATCCGAGCAAAAGAGAAATGTTTGAATTGGAGTGCAACAGAATTTTAGTGGTTTCAGACCCTTCGGTATCCATGACTCCTGCTGCAGCAGACCTGATGACAGTGACACATGTAGCATGTAGCTCCGTGACTCAGAACAGCAATGTTACAAAAGCCACGAACCGACAGGACTGTTCAGCTCTGTTCCTTTTGCTCTTCCCACCGCTCCCAGGCCCAGAGACCCTTTCCTTTTGGTGACATGTTCGGACAGTCTAACATTTCATAAAATTGCTGAATTTAGAAAGCATTGTAAAAAGCACAAAATGCATTTAAAACACTTTACAAAATCATTTAATTGGAATGTATTGCAGTGCCTGCCTTTGGCACATGAGGATCCGAGCAAAAGAGAAATAGCGATGTACGTTGTATGTGCGTGAGGATTTTGCCAAGCGGGTCATGGCACGAGAGCGAGCGCCTCCTCACAGGCCTGTGTCGTCTTGCCATGGCATGCTGGGCTAGTGCTGAAGGGAAGCGGCACTGACATGGGGGCACCCAGGCATGGCCGGCGCAGGCAGTAGTATGTATGTATGCGAGTGCGAGTGAGTGATGCTGGGGCGCACAAAAGGTCACGGGGCAGACACGGCGGTGCGGGTGGAGGCCAAAGGGTACAGCTTGAGAGATTGCAGATGAGTAGCGGTGGTGTGGATGAGCAGGGGCGCGGATGGGAGGTGACATGATGGAGTGTGCGCAAGAGACGGCGGTATGGTGAGGCCACGTGCTGGCATGAGATGCGAGGCGAAGAGGAGGCGGGGGGCGGTGAGGGAGAGGGGGCGGTGGGGGTGGCATCGCCGGTGAGCCCACCAACAGGGCTACACAGCACTGATGAGGGCATCGGCGAACGGTCGCGAGAGGGTGGTGGGGAGGCTGGTCGAGGCCGGAGCTAACGTCAATCACGCCGACGAGCAGGTGAGCCTAACCAAGCAAAGGACTTTGAGGGTGGAGTATGGAAATGCAGGAGGAGGAGGGAGGGGCAGTGATAGAGATGAACGTTGTGTGCGTGAGGATTTTGCCAAGCGGGTCATGGCACGAGAGCGAGCGCCTCCTCACTGGCCTGTGTCGTCTTGCCTTGGCATGCAGGGCCGGTATTGTGGGGGAGCGGCACTGACATGGGGGCACCCAGGCATGGCCGGCGCAAGCAGTAGTATGTATGTATGCGAGCGCGAGTGAGTGATGCTGGGGCGCACAAAAGGTCACGGGGCAGACACGGCGGTGCGGGTAAAGGCCAAAGGGTACAGCTTGAGAGATTGCAGATGAGTAGCGGTGGTGTGGATGAGCAGACGGCGAGAGCAGGGGCGCGGATGGGAGGTGACATGATGGAGTGTGCGCAAGGGACGGCGGTATGGTGAGGCCACGTGCTGGCATGAGATGCGAGGCGAAGGGAGAGAGATGCGGCAAGGGTTGGCTGAGGCGGGGGCGGTGGGAGAGAGAGGGGGCGGTGGGGGCGGGGCGCTGGTGAGCCCACCAACAGGGCTATACGGCATTGACGTTCGCGTCGCTCCACGGGCACGAGGCGGTGGTGGGGAGGCTGGTCGAGGCCGAAGATGACCCCAATCACGCTACCCAGCAGGTAAGCCTTACCAGACAAATGTTCGTGTATAGGAATTGCAGCAGGAGCAGGAGGGAGGGGCAGTAATAGAGATGAACGTTGTGTGCGTGAGGATTTTGCCAAGCGGGTCATGGCACGAGAGCAAGCGCCTCCCCACAGGCCTGTGTATTGTTGCCTTGGCATGCAGGGCCGGTGTTGCGGGGGAGCGGCACTGACATGGGGGCACCCAGGCATGGCCGGCGCAAGCAGTAGTATGTATGTATGCGAGTGCGAGTGAGTGATGCTGGGGCGCACAAAAGGTCACGGGGCAGACACGGCGGTGCGGGTGGAGGCCAAAGGGTACAGCTTGAGAGATTGCAGATGACTAGCGGTGGTGTGGATGAGCAGACGGCGAGAGCAGGGGCGCGGATGGGAGGTGACATGATGGAGTGTGCGCAAGGGACGGCGGTATGGTGAGGACACGTGCTGGCATGAGATGCGAGGCGAAGGGAGAGAGATGCGGCAAGGGGGGCTGAGGCGGGGGCGGTGGAGGGAGAGGGGGCGGTGGGGGCGGGGGCACTGGTGAGCCCACCAACAGGGCAAGACGGCACTGATGGTGGCGTCGAAGAACGGGCACGAGGCGGTGGTGGGGAGGCTGGTCGAGGCCGGAGCTGAACTCAATCACGCCGACGAGCAGGTGGACCTAACCAAGCAAAGGATTTTGAGGGTGGAGTATGGAAATGAAGGAGCAGGAGGGAGGGGCAGTAATAGAGATGAACGTTGTGTGCGTGTGGATTTTGCCAAGCGGGTCATGGCACGAGAGCGAGCGCCTCCTCATAGGCCTGTGTCGTCTTGCCTTGGCATGCAGGGCCGGTGCTGCGGGGGAGCGGCACTGACATGGGGGCACCCAGGCATGGCCGGCGCAAGCAGTAGTATGTATGTATGCGAGTGCGCGTGAGTGATGCTGGGGCGCACAAAAGGTCACGGGGCAGACACGGCGGTGCGAGTGGAGGCCAAAGGGTACAGCTTGAGAGATTGCAGATGAGTAGCGGTGGTGTGGGTGAGCAGACGGCGAGAGCAGGGGCGCGGATGGGAGGTGACATGATGGAGTGTGCGCAAGGGACGGCGGTATGGTGAGGCCACGTGCTGGCATGAGATGCGAGGCGAAGGGAGAGAGAGGCGGCAAGGGGGGCTGAGGCGGGGGCGGTGGGAGGGAGAGGGGGCGGTGGTGGCGGGGGCACTGGTGAGCCCACCAACAGGGCAAGACGGCACTGATGCTGGCGTCGAAGAACGGTTATGAGGCGGTGGTGGAGATGCTGGTCGAGTCCGGAGCTGACCTCAATGACGCCGACGAGCAGGTAAGCCTAACCATTGACATGATTTTCAGGGTAGCGGTTGGAAGTGCGGGAGGAGGAGCGAGGGGCAGTACTAGAGATCAATGTATGTGCGTGAGGATTTTGCCAAGCGGGTCATGGCACGAGAGCGAGCGCCTCCCCACACGCCTGTGTCGTCTTGCCTTGGCATGCAGGGCTGGTGTTGTGGGGGAGCGGCACTGACATGGGGGCACCCAGGCATGGCCGGCGCAAGCAGTAGTATGTATGTATGCGAGTGCGAGTGAGTGATGCTGGGGCGCACAAAAGGTCACGGGGCAGACACGGCGGTGCGAGTGGAGGCCAAAGGGTACAGCTTGAGAGATTGCAGATGAGTAGCGGTGGTGTGGGTGAGCAGACGGCGAGAGCAGGGGCGCGGATGGGAGGTGACATGATGGAGTGTGCGCAAGGGACGGCGGTATGGTGAGG
>LGRX02034149.1:0-53172 GCA_001247695.2 Cymbomonas tetramitiformis
TTAAGCATGTGTTCGCGCCAACTGGAGGGGTAGTGAGTGGTGAGGCATGTGGGGGTGCGTAGATCACCAGGAACATGTCATATGGTGATTAGAAGGGCAGGGGAAGGATATGCCACGGAGTATGATGCGATTCGGGTCAGGTGGTAAGCGAGCGGAATTCCTCGGAAAGGTAGGAACGTTAGTATATATATGTCGCTAGCATGTCCTTAGGACGCCGATAGCACGTCAGCGTTAGCATGTCATTATCACACATCAAACATGCTAAAGGCATGCTAACGCCACTGCGCCTTAAGCATGTGTTCGCGCCAACTGGAGGGGTAGTGAGTGGTGAGGCATGTGGGGGTGCGTAGATCACCAGGAACATGTCATATGGTGATTAGAAGGGCAGGGGAAGGATATGCCACGGAGTATGATGCGATTCGGGTCAGGTGGTAAGCGAGCGGAATTCCTCGGAAAGGTAGGAACGTTAGTATGCTGCTAGCATGTTCTTAGGACGCCGATAGCACGTCAGCGTTAGCATGTCATTATCACACATCAGACATGCTAAAGGCATGCTAACGCCACTGCGCCTTAAGCATGTGTTCGCGCCAACTGGAAGGGTAGTGAGTAGTGGTGAGGCATGTGGGGGTGCGTAGATCGTCAGGAACATGTCATATGGTGATTAGTAGAAGGGCAGGGGAAGGATATGCCACGGAGTATGATGCGATTCGGGTCAGTTGGTAAGCGAGCGGAATTCCTCGGAAAGGTAGGAACGTTAGTATATATATGTCGCTAGCATGTCCTTAGGACGCCGATAGCACGTCAGCGTTAGCATGTCATTATCACACATTTAACATTCTAATGTCATCCTATGCACTCAAAGAAGTCGGCCGTTGGGTCGAGAATAACGGCGGTCTCCATGCACGGATGTGGCACAATAACAACTTGTTGTTCTACTCGTCGATTGGGTAATATGAATGGCTCCTTGTGCTCAAAGGCTGCTGGGTCAACGTGCGGGTTGAAGGTGTAGACCGTCCTAGTCAAATCATCCGGGCCGAGAATGGAGTTTCGTAGACGGTAGGCCTTGATCTGTTTCTCGGTCGGCTTTGCAAGCCAATCGCACTTGAGTAAGGTGTACAACTCTCCAGCAATGGTGGTTTTCACAATCATGGGCTTGGTGAAATGCAGACACGGGCGCATTACCAAAATACTGCGAGTGGAGATTGCTGGAGAGTTGTACAACTTACTCAAGTGCGATTGGCTTGCAAAGCCGACCGAGAAACAGATCAAGGCCTACCGTCTACGAAACTCCATTCTCGGCCCGGATGATTTGACTAGGAGGGTCTACACCTTCAACCCGCACGTTGACCCAGCAGCCTTTGAGCACAAGGAGCCATTCATATTACCCAATCGAGTAGAACAACAAGTTGTTATTGTGCCACATCCGTGCATGGAGACCGCCGTTATTCTCGACCCAACGGCCGACTTCTTTGAGTGCATAGGATGACATTAGAATGTTAAATGTGTGATAATGACATGCTAACGCTGACGTGCTATCGGCGTCCTAAGGACATGCTAGCGACATATATATACTAACGTTCCTACCTTTCCGAGGAATTCCGCTCGCTTACCAACTGACCCGAATCGCATCATACTCCGTGGCATATCCTTCCCCTGCCCTTCTACTAATCACCATATGACATGTTCCTGACGATCTACGCACCCCCACATGCCTCACCACTACTCACTACCCTTCCAGTTGGCGCGAACACATGCTT
Organism: Cymbomonas tetramitiformis; assembly: GCA_001247695.2. NCBI lineage: Eukaryota > Viridiplantae > Chlorophyta > Pyramimonadophyceae > Pyramimonadales > Pyramimonadaceae > Cymbomonas > Cymbomonas tetramitiformis. The sequence goes on from LGRX02034149.1 coordinate 1,758, forward strand.
AAGGCGCAGTGGCGTTAGCATGCCTTTAGCATGTTTGATGTGTGATAATGACATGCTAACGCTGACGTGCTATCGGCGTCCTAAGAACATGCTAGCGACATACTAACGTCCCTACCTTTCCGAGGAATTCCGCTCGCTTACCACCTGACCCGAATCGCATCATACTCCGTGGCATATCCTTCCCCTGCCCTTCTAATCACCATATGACATGTTCCTGGTGATCTACGCACCCCCACATGCCTCACCACTCACTACCCCTCCAGTTGGCGCGAACACATGCTTAAGGCGCAGTAGCGTTAGCATGCATTTAGCATGTTTGATGTGTGATAATGACATGCTAACGCTGACGTGCTATCGGCGTCCTAAGGACATGCTAGCGACATACTAACGTTCCTACCTTTCCGAGGAATTCCGCTCGCTTACCACCTGACCCGAATCGCATCATACTCCGTGGCATATCCTTCCCCTGCCCTTCTAATCACCATATGACATGTTCCTGGTGATCTACGCACCCCCACATGCCTCACCACTCACTACCCCTCCAGTTGGCGCGAACACATGCTTAAGGCGCAGTGGCGTTAGCATGCCTTTAGCATGGACATGCTAACAGGCCTATGGGGCTTTAGCATGCCGTTAGCACGCATGCTAACACCTATCTGGCGTTAGCATGTCATAGCATGTCCATGGCACGCGTTTAGCATGTCGTTAGCAGCATACTAACGTTTTCCAGGACCGTAGGGGGCTACGCAGAAGACGAAGCATGCGATTTTTGCCTACATGACCAGAAATAGTGGCTGAGTGGCACTCATGAAGGAGAATGTGGCGGAGCTGTGTGATCTCACCGTCATCTGTGGGGACTTTAGCTGTTGGTGGAATGTACAGCTGTCTGCAATACTGTATATGGTCTTACGATAGATCAACCCCTGAATGAGCTCGAATGGCTACTGCCCCGCAGTCCTTGTGGTAGGACCAAATCGGCGATTTGGTCCTACCACGAGGACCATTGTTCTGATAATTTAATTGGCCATCTCCCGTGATTTGTGGTGTCTAACCAATGAAAGGTGGTATATATAGGTCCTATATTAATTTATTTGAACGCTGGTTTGGCCTATATCCATCCCATATATCCATGACGAATGCATTTCAAACCTCTACACTCAAAATTTTCAAAACGGATTTTTTGGAACATTCAAAATGTGGCAAATTAGTGACTCATCTTCAATAATTTTTACCAATCATATATCAACACTACACCTGCGCGGATACCATCAAATTGAACCTATACATATGTCCCAATCATATTTGGGCGGTAGGCCCGGTTGGAATGCATATATTGGCTCGTTGGCTCGTTGGCTTCCCCTCTAATATATTGGCTCGTTGGTTTCCCCCTAAAACAGTGGTCACGCGAGCTGACCAGCCAGCCATCATAATTGCTTGCTAGAGGGCATATATCGCAAGGTTGGTGTGTGCGGTACATTAAATCTTCAAGTATATATGTATTGCGAATTTCTGAAAGTCTAACATCATCCAAATATCTTATTTTTCGACTGGCGTGTACATTTTAGAATGGATGAATGCCAATTTCTAAAGTCCGAAATTCACTAAATTCGGAATTTGCATTGTGTTGAACATGCGCCATGCTGAAATAGAGCGGAAATGATGACGAGGGTGCGAAGTAACCGATTCAGTTATCTTATTTGGTCATAAACTCAAGATGTATAACCATGAGCATCACCGTGAGCCCCGCATGTGACTCCTAATACTCAAAATACGGTGGTCCTTGTGGTAGGACCACCATTTTCTTCAAGCTTTTGGTGAAATTACACCCCTAAAGCGTGTCGTTCAACCACACACCTAAAGTCTCATGGGGGCCGCCGCTATAAGAAATAAAATTCATTTAACTCATAAATATCATGTGCAAATGTTACCTGTGCCTCAAATAGTCGATTTAGTGATCGAACCCGCAATTGCCCATTGGTCCTTGTGGTAGGACCATGAATTTGGGTAGTAGCCACGAAGCTGTAGCTGCTGACTGACTGTGATGAAGTCGATGATGTCAGCTTAGCCAAAATAGTCTGTGCAAATGTATCACGATCATATTCGGATATAATGATATTGTGTAGCTGATGAGCTGATGAAGAAGATATAAGAGCAATGAATGTAGGATCTGCAGATGGCATGACTTCGCTGATGTCCATGTGCTGAAGACAATCAGTGAGTTCAAAAAGTGCAGAGATACGAGTGAGTGCGTCTGCAACCTTATTCTTATCGCCAGCAATATGCTCTATACGGAAGTTGTACTCGGAGAGCTCATCCAACCACCTTGCCTGTTTGGGGCTCAGTGTGGATTTGGACTGGAAATAAACCAGTGGCTGATGATCTGAGCGTACAATGGTCTCAGGAGCTCCCAACAAGATGTGGCGAAAGAATCGGAAGCCCTCCACAATGGCAAATAGCTCGATCTCAGGAATAGGCCAACGTCTCTGTGTATCGGATAGAGTGACGTTGTGATAACCACATGGCTTCATACCTTTTCCTTGATCCTGGAGTATCACTTGACCAACGTGTGTGCCTGATCCATCGACCTCCATAATAGATGGCAGTTTCTGATCTGGAAGCTGTAGTACTGGAGCGTTACAGATGGCACTTTTGAGGTTATCAAATGCCTGCTGCTGCTCAGATTCCCAGACAAACTCTGCATTATCTTTAAGGAGACGATTGAGCGGCTCGGCAACTTTGGAGAACTTTGGTATGAATCTCCTGAATTGACCGACCATGCCCAAGAATGACCGAAGGGATGACTTGCCATCTTTAGCCATACGGCGTAGAGGCTGCTTTCCAACGGTAGGTGGACCATAAGACACTGGAGGCTGAATTGCCATAACTGCTCGGATTCTGTCTTCGATGATGGACAAGCAAGCCTGCTTCAGAGATGTGATGTCCGATGAAATCTATAGATCTGACGAACAACTCCACCTTGGAAGGCCTGATGAAGAACTGGTGTTCTCTGCAACGCTGGAGAAACTGTCGGACATGACTCACGTGGCTGTCAAAATCCGGACTGTATACGATGGTATCGTCCATGAAAATGACAAGGAACCGATCGATGAAGTCGAAGAATGCCCGATTTCCTACACGTAGAGCTGTTGCAGGAGCATTGGTCAATCCGAAAGGCATGACTGTCCACTCATAGGAACCGTATCTGGTGCGAATAGCTGTTTTGTGAATGTCATCTGGATGTATAGGGATCTGATGGAAAAACTGATTGAAGTCAAATCTGCTAAACCATCGTGCACCTTTTAGCTGTTCAAGAAGGGTGTCGTGAGGTGGCAATGGATACGTGTCCTTAATTGTGATGTTATTAAGGGCTCGATAATCACAGCACATCCTCCACTTCCCACCTCGGCTTAGGAGCGAAAATGATAGGACATCCATATGGAGATGATGACGGACGAAGGATACCCAAGTCGACATATTTGATGATCTGTCGTTTGAGCTCTTCCATCATGGGTACTGGTATGGTACGTACTGGCTGCGATGGTGGCTTGTGCCCAGGTTCAATGTTGATTCGATGATAACCACCTTCAAACCGTTCTGGCCTATGACCAGCTGGAAGATCCTCCTGGAATATGTCTGAAAAGTCTTCTCTCATTTGATCACGTGCTGCTGTGACCTCTGGGTCTTCCATAGTGGTGTCTGAGTCTGATGCTGTAAAGACCAGTTCACCGTCGACCTCTGAGAGAAAGAAGAGACTATAAGCTACGGCTTCTTCAGCCGAACCACTGGATCGAATACGACGAAGGTGCTTTCTCATGGTGGTGGCGCTGACCAATTCCATTTCAGGAAGGTCATCCGAGCCTGGAGTCTGTTCAACTCTGGATAATACTGTGCGAATACTGGAGCCTGATGAATGCTTCCTAGTGATCGTCAGATTTTTGGTCTGAAAGTCAATGTGTGGATTTCTCCTCTCCAACCAATCTTGACCCAGAATGACAGTGAATGGTTTCATGTCAATGATGTAGAAATCTTCTGTATCCTTATACTTACCCAGCGTAAATGTAGCCTTGGGAAGATAGGATGTGCATGGTAGTTGGCTTCCTCCAGCCAATCCCACTGAAAACGATGAAGAATCTGTGGGTGCTATACCAAGCTGAGCAGCGAACTGTCTGTCAATGAAAGACGATGTAGCTCCTGGATCTACCAATATGTGAGTACTCTGTCCATATACTTTCCCTTTGTACAACAACAGCTTCTTCTGTGATTTCAGCTGTGCTGTTTGAGACTGCATCTGTGCGATGTGCTCTGAGGGAGTGTCCATCTGCTGAAACTGCAATGTCAGACTGGAAAGGACTTCTTCTGAGATACTCTCAACCCGGCCACTTGCTTCAGTGGCATCTTCAGGCTGATTTATCTTGGGGGTGCTCTCAACACTGGTACCTGTGCAGTACCCTGAGAGTTTCCCTGAGGAGCTGGAGCTGAAGCTGGAACTGGAGTTGCAACTGTTGCATTAATGCTGTGCTGATTCTTCAGTTCCTTAACCAAGGCGTTGATCGTATTGATGAGTTTGCCGGACCCATCCTTAGCACCCTGATTCTGTTGCTGCTGTCTTCGATTCTGGAAAGGATTCTGAGCTGGTGGCTTACCCTTGATATCTTTTCCATCTGGGGTCTTTCATGAGAAACCCGAAATAAACTAGCTATATGAGGGGGGGAAAGAAGGCCGGTACGACAGCTGCCATAAGGCAGTTGCTGAAGTTGCGGATAATATTACCAGAGTAAGGGCTGGCGGCTTGCGCCGCCAAGTTATTACGAAGGGAAGATTGTCTGAGAGTCAGGCGCAGGTCGCAGTGTCATCGTCATAACGCGTGCCACCGCGACCGCGACACTACGATGCTAAAGGTGAGTGCTACGAGGAGTCACTAATACTAGATACTACTATAGGGTACCTAATATTGTACTCTCCATGACACTACCTGACTACGAAGTGGTCACTCGCCTAGGCACTACTAATGTAATGCAACACGAGGGCATACACGACGGTTTGCATGCTAGATATATATTTCTAGGGCACTACCGATTTATGTGCTAATTACATGCCTCTTAAGGCACTACCCTTTAACGTGCTTCTAAGCACTACCTACAAACGAGATCACAACGAGTCATCGAAGAGCAGATTTTGAAGATGTTGATGGAGTTATAATTTCAGGTCCCTCGAAGATCATCACACGCCATGGGGACGTGGAGAAGGGTCAAAACTGAAAATAGGCCTTTGCAGATCGCGTCAAGCAAGATGGCTGTAACATGTCGACGATGCCGATACAAAACGCGTCGAATTTTCTGAAAATTGAAGCCGTTGATGAACAGCGTTTGAGGGGGTTGCTGTTTAGGTTGATGTCGAGGAATTCCAACTTCCAGAGGGGTAGGGAGGAGAGAAGGGTCGACGAACGCGATCCGGCTGTAAATCTGGCCAGAAAATCTGCCAAATGGCTGATTAGTAAAGATTGACAAAGAAGTCAAAGGGGTTGAGGGAAAGATGCCCGGTTGACGGGTTACTACTCCTCAGAAGTCCATTGTCCAGCATAAAAAAAATACGGCTGCCTCTAAAAACCTCGAAGGTGGCAAAATCGACAGTCGTTGGCGAATTGGGTTGGCACTACCGATTTTCAGGATCTGAAGTAGGGGGGCGATCAGAAAACAGGTAGAGAGCGGACAGCGCGGCCGGATATCAGTGCGAACTCGGAGTTGATGCTGCGTGAGAAGCCAGGGATGCGGCTGAAATTTGAGTGCCAAAAGTGGGGTCACAACTCCCACTTAAGGCTAAGAAATTCCGGGGAGACCAAATCCCGAAATAACTGTGACTACTGGGGTCACCACTCCCCAGAAGTCGCTGTAGGAGGTTGCAGCGGCCGAAAAGGGCAAGAGGACGCGTGGAGCCGTGCCGGCTGTAAGATGAAGCTAGAAAAAGGGGAAGATCTCAAGATTTCGCGAATCAGAATCCGAAAAATACAGGGGAAGCGTAAGCGAGGCCCATAACCTCATGAGAAACCCGAAATAAACTAGCTATATGAGGGGGGGAAAGAAGGCGGTACGACAGCTGCCATAAGGCAGCAGCTGAAGGACAATGGTTGCGGATAATATTACCAGAGTAAGGGCTGGCGGCTTGCGCCGCCAAGTTATTACGAAGGGAAGATTGTCTGAGAGTCAGGCGCAGGTCGCAGTGTCATCGTCATAACGCGTGACACCGCGACCGCGACACTACGATGCTAAAGGTGAGTGCTACGAGGAGTCACTAATACTAGATACTACTACTATAGGGTACCTAATATTGTACTCTCCATGAGTCTTGGTGGAATAACAATCCTTTTCGATGTGACCAACACGACCACAACGATTGCAAGACTGAGGATTCTGTGATTTTCCTTTTCCTTTGCCCTTGCCTTTTCCACCTTTCCCCTTGCTCCGATTTTGATTGGAGTTCTGGCTGCCACTCTGGTTCTGATTCCGATTTCTGTTGGATCTGTCATATGGCTTCTGGCTACGTCCTTTGTCCTTGTCCTTCTTGACTGGACCTCCTGATGACTGCTCCCTCTGACCCCAATAGTGAAGGGTTTCTGACTGTTTTGAATGAATGACATAATTCAAATCAAGCAATATCTGTGTGGTTTCTTGCCACGACAGATTGTTCCTTTCCTGTTCTGTCAGACGAATCTGAGTTGGAACTGTCTGCGGAGATCTGGATCCATACTGCTGACGAATCTGTCCTTTATTAGCACATCGTTCAAATCAACTGCTGCTAAAGCAGCCAGTGACGTGAACGTGCGCAAATAGTCTGAGAAGGTTTGGTTCCCTTGATGCAGCGCCATAAGGTGTTTCTTGGCAACTGATCTCTTATGAGGGTTACCAAATTGGCTGAGGAATATCCGTCTGACCATTTCATAGGTGGCATTTGGCTGTTGTGCCAAGACCTGAAAATAGTGTCTGTCGTTGTTCTGAATACGAGTCAAAAACACTGTAATCAAGTCCTTGTCCTTGACTCCTGGATAGGTGAACTGGAAATATCGGTCCACCGTGTCCAACCAGACTTCCGCGTCCTGTCCTGATTTGAATTCCCTAGGTGGTGTCATTTTCACCTTTGGGACCAAACTAGGTGGAACTGGTGCTGGGACAGAATCTGTATCTGGATCTGTAAAAACCATCGGAGGATTATCTTCTGTGTACTCGGTCTCTGGTTCCTGAGGTTCATTGGCTGGATCCCTAAATCGGCTCATGTCTGGCTTCATACGACTGATGTCGTCGAAGTAGCCTATCTGGTCGTATCTGGTTTGAGTGTTGTCATAACCAGCGATCTATTTCGGAACTTTAAACCGGCTGAATGCATCATATGAACCAAGAATGTCGAAAAACCATGTCGATGGATCTGGGTTGATGACTGGAATCTCTGGCTCTTCCTCTTCGAGTGCAACCATCTAAAAACAAAACACAACACAAAAATACCTTCAGCTAATCAACTAACTGAGTGTGTGTGATTTATATATATATATATAGTATATCTGTATGTTTACATACATGTAGTACATTTGTACATAATAATGAGGTAGTTATACATATATATCCACCTTCTTCCCCCCTCAAGGAAGTGTGTGATATAAGGCAGTTGTCAATTGCCTGTACCTCATAAATAGTATGCATTCCTTATAGGAAGCATCCGTTACAGTTTTAGGGTTGTTGCCCGATATATTATCATATCTGTGTCGATTACAACATGATATATTTATGCCAAACACGAAGTTTATCGAATATTTAGTTGCATCTTAGGGCATGTCAGGTTACAGTGGCCCATATTCCCAATAATGTGATTAGGGTGTTACATGGTATCAGTAACCCTAAAATAGGTAAAAATAAAGCAGTATAAATATTTTGCAAACATTTTTAAGCAAAACTGCATTTAATACCACACTGAATGTTACGTGGTTTTCAGGAGGTATGTTACACCCCTGACACACACATTCAATTTTTAGGGTGTTACAGAGTGTTACATATGCTGCATAAATCAGGGATTGTTTATTGATAGCTAAATAGTCATATTAGCAAAAAAAATCAATCCGAAATTTTCATTTTTAGATCATGCGTAAAACATTTTTACACATTTCGTTACAGCCAATATGCACACCCCTAGATATTTAACACCTGCTATCTAGGGTGTTACACGAGATATGACTATAGTCGTTATGATTTTCTCATACCTCAGTAGGTATAAAATCATATTATCAAATAAAATAGGGTCCGATTTTCAATTTTCAAATCTATCGCAAACGGATTTTACCTATTTTGGCCGTTTTTCGGCTTGATATATATATATACAACGTATATACATATCTTTGTGTGTGTGTGTGGACTGCAAAGTACAAAAGCACTGCATATCACTTCACCTTTGCACATGACAATTTTCATGGCATAAAAGTGAATTATTCTGCATATCAACATCCGAGGTTGATCATATTTGTGGGTTTTACTGATTGAAACCCATGGAAGTAAATGTACTTCTTGATGATATTTAGATTTACCAACTATCAGCGGATTATCCACTTCAGTGATAATTTATCAATCTATGATATGTTTTGAGCATATGACTGTGCTCTAAGATATATCAAAATGATATCTCTTGTTTGAAACATATCAGGACATAGCTTGATTATATAATCAAAGCAGTTTGACCGCAACACATATATATGTGTGTGCTTGTCCTCAACAACCTCTGTCAGTTCAATATATAGTTACTGATCTGAGAGTGTACATGCAATTTGAGCTGATCAATTCTGAATCAATTGTCATCATGCAATGTACTTGTTGTTGTTGCTCCAGCGATGATATGTGAGACGAATGGACAATGCTCAGCAGTGACCAGCTGCTTATTTGAGCATTGTATAATGCCTTCGGGTCTGGAGATTTCTCCATCCAGCCCTACAGCATGTTGGATTATTGTGTTCCCATATCTATCGCCATCACTGACACTCCACACGCACATGTGTTTGTGGAGTGTTATCCATATTATCATATACATGATAGATATTAAAGTTGGTCAATTCACTATGAGTCGGTGAATATCAATACATACAGTAATGCCAGTGTGTGTGCATGTATAGTACTTATTGATTAGTACTTTTTGCCAGTGTGTGTGTGTGCTCACTTTTACACACTTACAGGAAGATAAGTTCTGGATATTACAATATTCCCAGACAGTTTATCATGCAGGATGATAATCAGCATACCATGTACTGAATGAATCTAGCATGATATATATTAGGTTAGGGTCACGGGGGACTAGATATACCGTACTGCCCCCTGTATGACATTCCTCGATGCATGTGACAGATGACTGCATTATTATTCGGCTCGAGACCGCGAGTCATAGCGACAGAGACCGCGAGTCACAGCGATAGTGACTGCGAGCCACGTGTTAGAGTACTCGAGCATCACCGTAGCCGTACTCGTACAGACTTACACAGCGCACGTAGCATAAGCTACTTAGACTCTCAGACTCTCATATGTGATATCTTTTTTACAGACATATTATCACCGTTTTCAGCCTCATATTTATGCGTACAGCGATAGTATTAAAACACGGATATATAGAATATTCTACCCTATATGTGTTTCATACTATCTATTAGGTTATGTTAGACCACAACGCACCACTGCAATCTCTGATGAAACAACAAATTTCAAATTAGCCGCCAAAAGCACATCGAACTGGCAGTCAGCGAAAATGTTTGAAAATTGCGACTTGCTTTTACACTAACCCTCCGCAGGTCGGGCCGGTTTCAATTTTAACTCGCCGAAACCTTTTATGATTGGGAATTCTTTTACGATTGCCCTCTCGGCCTTTCATTTAACTTCAATGTTGAAACGCGACCGCTAATTATCACATCGCTCTGCCAAAATTTGAGGGACGCCTTAGATTTTAGGTAAATTACGAGCATTTACCGCGGAAGCGCTGGCCAATTTTTTGAAAATTAACAAAACTTAGAGAAAATCTTCATCTCAACCCCTAGGAGAACGTCTTGCGCAACATCGTCGCCTTCACCGCCACCAACGGTCCGAAGGTCTACCATGTCAACGTTCACACCAACAACAACTCCGGGATCCCAACCGCCAACACAAGAGCGTCAACAACATGCTCAACGACGTTTATTTACTTCACGTCAACCTCTTCCGCCATCTCCAACAAACGAAGAAATCTCCATCACGACCAACGCCCTTCTTCAAGATGTTCATGCACTCAGCGCCACTGTCGCTGAGCTCTCCACCACCGTCACCTCGCTTGTAGTAGCATTTCAGCGTTCATCTGCCCAGTCCGACGAGATCCACGAGAATTACGTCACGAAGGAAGAACTCAACGACGTCAATCAACTCAACGAGACCATCCTCGACGACTTAATCAAAGTCCGCGACGAATGCGTCAACGTCACCTCTCTGGCTCGCACTGTTGCGAGTAGAACTACTTCATCTTCGACGCCATCTTCAGTCGTAATTACTTCGGACAAGATGTTCGACGCCACCAAGGAATTGGAGACTATTCCAGAGGTTACGCCATTGCAACATCGAGATGGGCAACCACTTCCTCCAACCAAGATCAAGCACATCATGGACGACAACTCCAGCGCCTTCAACACCCGCTCCACCACTCCTGACGTCACTCCGCTCCTGAAGCAGTTGAAGACCGCCTATTATGCCCTCACGGACATTCACGAGCGACAACAACAACGTGAACTCCAATTGAACTTCCTCACCGCGGGCGGCGACATTGTGTTCAAGAAGTTCTGTGAGGCCCTGACCCGTGTGCTCACCGCCACCCGACCTGGACACGCCCCAGCACTACTTAACCTTCAACACCGACTGAAGGACGAGCCCTACGACGGTATCTCCAATGGCCTTCTAGCTCAACTTCTACTTGCGGCCACTTGTGGCAACACACAAATTGTGTTGTCACAAATTGTGAAGGACTCCCCCCAGGCTCAGGTGGACGGCAGACTGCTTCTACTGCACGTGCACTGCCGCCTGATCACCTACCCCCCCTCCACGGACCACTCCAACCTCACCAAGGCCAAGGCCCTCCGAATCTCTGAGTCCGAGGACCCCGGCTTGAAGCTGAACACCTTCGCCACCCTCATCGGCAACCACAGGCAGCTTCACCCCGCCTTCTCTGGACAGCAGGAGCAGGAGGTCCTCATCGACATCTTACGGGCCTCCCAGGACACGGCCGAGCACCTCTTTGACATCCCCCTGTACTTCGATGTCATCCGCACCTACGAGGAGAACAACCGCATGACCTCCTCTGGCTTCCCCGGTGGTCTTCAGAAGTTCATTGAGGCCATCGGTAATGTGTGGTACACCCGGGGCTCTGCCCACCATTCCCAGCTCCCTGGCTCTTCATCCCGCCCCCGAGCTGCCTCCATGACGGGGGAAGTCCGTGAGGGAGGGCGGGGCTCGGCTGACACCACCAAGCCGAGAGAGAAGCACCCTAACGGCAAGGGCGGCAAGGGGGGCAAGGGTGGCAAGGGTACGCACCCTCGGGCCACCACACCACCTCCATCCAGGCCCCGATCACCACTACGGGGCGGCACCAGAGCTACCTTCATTGAGCACGAGAGGGCCCTGTACAAGGCCTCCAAGCTCAAGCACGCCGGCTCCACCAACAAGGACTCCACCCCCTCTGGCACCTGGGACAACTTCAAGTTCACCCCGGAAAAAAGGTTATCGAGGAATAGAAAAGTGCAAAATGGGGAATAGAAATTTCAATCTGTTTTTGGGGAATAGATTATATGTCACATGTAACCATTAATTACTTCGATCGAGCGCCAAAAAAAAAAAAAATTCAAGCAGTTTGACTAGCGTACTCGGTTACCCGGAGGTACAAGCGCAAGCGGTTCAGCGTGTGCAATATTTTGCGTCTGGCACACCCCCTTCTTCTAAACAATTTTTTGCATGTAGCATGAAACATAATTTTTTCCACCATTCGATTCTAAAGCGTTTGTATTCATTAGGTGAATACCTTTCGTTTGAGCTATCGATTGGCCCCATCCGCAACCGCATCAGCTTAGCCTTCGCGACTGCGAGCTAAGTTGGTGCGGTGTGAGATGGTTTCAACCACTTGCGGCTTTGCATAATAGGGGTTTTCGTGAGAATCTTCTCACGAAACTTGGCAGTGATATTGTTCATATCAATATCAGTGCACCCTCAAGAGCATATGGCAAGCCGTTGAGTATATTAAAGACGGCCGCGTGCTGGCATGATGCCTTTTGGGTTTGAAACCCAAACCCAAACATGCCAAACAGCGAAGGGCTTCCCGTGAGTTCCAGCGCACGTAACTTTGCAAAATATAATGATAAGATGCATATATTTCACTTTCCTGAAGTGCAAGTTTTGCGATAGCTTGTGCGCGAAGTTAACATATTATTTCTTTGACCCAGATTTATGAGTTTGTATATCACGCTAAAATCTGTGTCAAAGAAATAGTAATACCATTTTGCGCACAGACTTTCTTAGACCTTGTGCTTCGAATACATCAAAGATAATTATCTTGGCAATATTTCTACGCAGTTACGTGCGCTAGAACGCACGGGAAGCCCTTCGCTGTTTAGCATGTATTGGGTTTGGAAACATTCGAACCCAAGCCCAATAGATCTGCCAAAGAAATAAATTGATGGTTTTGCCAACAAGTTATCTCAAACCTTGAGCTTCTGAGAACTGAAAGATATGTGTCTTGTAAATATGTGTGCATAGTTTCGCGCGCTATAATGCACGGGAATTGCTTTTCAGTTTGGCATGTATTGGGTTTGGGTAAACTCGAACACAAACCCAATAAATCTCCAAAGAAATAAATTGATGGCTTCGTGCACAAGGCTTTTGAGGCCTTAGGCCTTTGGCAACTAAAAGATATATATCTTAGTGATACTTTTGCAAAGTTACGTGCGCTGGAACTCACGGGAAGCCCTTTGCTGTTTGGCATGTTTGGGTTTGGGTTTGCATGTACCCAAACCCATTATGTGTAGCACGCGTTTTGCGCATAGCTTACATCAGAGGTTGTGCGTTTGAGGGTGCACCAATATTGCTGTTAGCAATATTGGTGCCAAGTATCGTGCGCTAGAACGCACGAGAACCCCTCCGCTGTTAGCGTTTTGATGCGATGTGCATGAAAGTTATAAGGGCCTCTCAGCTTAGCTCGCAGTCGCGACTGCAAACTGAGCTGATGCGGCCACGGATCGGCTCAGTCAAGAGCTCAAAAAACTCCTACCTAAGAGTCTAAATGATATATCTATGTGCATTACGAACGTTGGAAAATGTTTTCCCAATCTAATTTACTCGCAAACAGTGTGGGGTATACATACGTGCAGTGAAATATTCACGGCCGTGAATTTAATATTCACGGCCGTGAAATTAATATTCACGGCCGTGAATTCCAGATTCGGGAGGGCGTAAACCGTACAGTACGTTTATGTGAGAACTGAAGTCGGCTTGGTTGCAAAGACCTGTCTGGTATTTTCTCCAGGTATTTTCAGACGTGTTCCCAAAGTGACCAAAAACCGAACGATCGGCGATCGAACGGTTTTTGGTCACTTTGGGAGTGAGATCGTGAGTTTAGGCTTGGTGACAACACGCGAAACAACACTGAGTATTTTCAGACGTGTTCCCAAAGTGACCAAAAACCGAACGATCGGCGATCGAACGGTTTTTGGTCACTTTGGGAGTAAGATCGTGAGTTTAGGCTTGGTGACAACACGCGAGACAACACTAAGTATTTTCAGACGTGTTCCCAAAGTGACCAAAAACCGAACGATCGGCGATCCAACGGTTTTTGGTCACTTTGGGAGTAAGATCGCGAGTTTAGGCTTGGTGACAGCACGCGAGACAACACTGAGTATTTTCAGACGCGTTCCCAAAGTGACCAAAAACCGAACGATCGGCGATCGAACGGTTTTTGGTCACTTTGGGAGTGAGATCGTGAGTTTCTAAGGCATGGTGACAACACGCGAGACAACACTCAGTGTTTAAGTATTACCAGTGTTTAAGTATTACCGTCTGAAAATACTTAGAGAAAATACTCACTGTTTGATTTGTTAAATATGCAATTTTAACTAAAGGCGGAAGGCTTTCTCTCCGGGAGTGTGCCCCTGTCCAGCGAAATAAAGATCTCTAAGATTGAATACTAATCTGAGTAATCTTTTGCTTCAAAATATTATCACATATTCCTACTTAGTATGATGTGGGTACCCGTTTCGCTTCAAAGAAGATGAAACCCCATAGCGCAACTATTGCGGGTTTCAAATTCCTTAAATTCCACCCGCTTCCGCCAAATGAACGCGTCATCCCACAACGAGATGTGTGGTTGACCGTTCAGTTTGTGCAATTTGTTTAGGGAAAACAACGCATACGAAATACTATTTTTGCTAACGCTTCCCTCATCCGTTGCCCAGGCTCTCTTGCAAACGAGCGCGCGAATGAGGGAAGAAACGCCTAGCGGAAACGTGGACGCGGTTGACATCCGCGTTTCCGCTAGAGGTGAAATTGCACTGCCAAACGGTCAGTATGTGTTTATTATGCTTATATGATATGCGTGATATGTTCATGCTGTGCAGGATGCGTCCCTGTTGGGCGTGAGTCGAGTTGGCTGGCTCGAATCACGCCCATGATTACCCCCCTCACAAGAACCGTCAAGCATCCTAGATTCCGAACGGATCTTGCTTCCAACCCATTCTAATTTGAGCAGAATTGCCTGCACACTCGGTATCGTGGTCAGGAACTCGCGTAGAATTACGTATCCGGTTCACTGAAAGCCCCATATCCGGTTCAACGAAAGCCACGTATCTGGTTCAACGAAAGCCCTGTATCTAGTTCAATGAAAGCCCCGTACCTGGTTCAACGAAAGCCCCGTATCTGGTTCAATGAAAGCCCCGTAATCTTGCTTGCGCAAACAAAGTTGTTCCTAACACTTATTATGTAGTCAACTGTACAAGGGAACCGTGGAAAGCAAGGGCAACGCACCTTTCATTTTTGATGGAGAATCTTTTACCCTGTCCTCTTTCTTGAATAGAGGACAATAAAATGCATACCATCAGTGTGTTCAATAGTACAACGATACCCGCCGTTGTCGCAAGAAAGGCACACCCTAGTGTACTTTTTCGGAGGCTTCCTCATGTTTGCAAAACGAAAGTGAACAGATGGGTGGGCGGAAAAAATTTAAACGCATTATTAAAAATTTAAACGCAAAATTTTAGACGCATATGCATGTGTCACAAACCTATTCCCCAAAAACAGATTGAAATTTCTATTCCCCATTTTGCACTTTTCTATTCCCGAATCATTATGCTACCGTTCACCCCCTCCGACCCCAGTGACAAGTCCATCGGCCACCCCTGCCGCTCCTGCAAGTACAAGTACAACAAGACCGTCACCCACTCCCTCGGCAGGTTCGGCTGCCCCTGCACACTGGCTGAGAAGGCCGACATGTGGGTCAAAGCCGGCCCCCCTCCATCTGTGAACCATGTCTCTGCCCCCCGTCCCTCCACACCCGCACCCCGCCACCCCCACCGCACCCCCCGCCACCCCCACCTCACCCCCCACCGGTGCATCAGCCCGACACCGCATCCGAGCGCGGCTCGGGCGGGAGGTTGCACAGCTCGAGCCCACCCCTTCCGCCACCCCCCTCCCGCTCTGAGTTTCACCATCCAGCTAAGGCAGTCAGCTTCCAGGCAGACCAGGAGGATGATGAGACTGAGTGGCCCGCCCTCACCAGTAAGCCCTGGATCCCTCAGTTCTCTGGCCCCTCACCTCACCCACCCCCCTCGGCTTCAGCCAACCACTTCTCCCCCAATCCCTTCAGCTCCCTCTCCCCCTCCGCCTCTCCACCCGACACCCAGTTCACCTTCCCCCAGCTGGAGCCCACCGCCCTCTTTGCATTCAGATACTTTGACACCGTCACGGCTACTGACTTGAGAGAGGACCCGGACCACGAGGACCCGGCTTGGGAGAGGACAAAGCGGCAGAGGAAGCGGGACAAGGAGAAGCAGAAGAAGGCCATTCAGCAGCAGCAGAAGCTTGAGCGGCAGCACCGGGTAGCTGAATCACTGGCCTGATATATGCTTGCGCCGTTCTTCGAGTATTATGATATTTGCTTGTCTTACATACCATGCCACTGCCACACACATCCACAGAATGTGGTGGTGTCACGGGGGACTAGATATACCGTACTGCCCCCTGTATGACATTCCTCGATGCATGTGACAGATGACTGCATTATTATTCGGCTCGAGACCGCGAGTCATAGCGACAGAGACCGCGAGTCACAGCGATAGTGACTGCGAGCCACGTGTTAGAGTACTCGAGCATCACCGTAGCCGTACTCGTACAGACTTACACAGCGCACGTAGCATAAGCTACTTAGACTCTCAGACTCTCATATGTGATATCTTTTTTACAGACATATTATCACCGTTTTCAGCCTCATATTTATGCGTACAGCGATAGTATTAAAACACGGATATATAGAATATTCTACCCTATATGTGTTTCATACTATCTATTATAGGGGTTATTGTAATTCCGAGATAATCTCATTCACAATAATGAGTTGCTGGTCTATTTCACATATAGTTCCGGTGAGCAATCCTTTCAGTGATCCACAATAGAACGATATGTGGTCCGAAGAGTATCTCGACTCCACCGGGACATAACGAGCTAATTATTGTGTCAAGACCACTGAATAGGCACCTTACACTATATGGGTTCGAATATAGTTAACATGCACAGCAGGTATGCTTTTGTGCATGTCTGATGCATTGTGATATGATGCCATATATTCCAGCTGCTATCGTGATCAAGCTGGTTTATACATAACATCTGCTAACATGATGCATGCACAACTTACAATATTGCAGTCACTGAGTATAGAATGTATACATGATGTAATGTTGCATATTAGTGTGTGCTGCATGTTAGTGTATGCTGCAAGTACTGCGAGTTCAGATAAACATCTCTTGCACACTATATTGCAGATAAGCATGAAAATGCTGACAATTTGAATATTTCTGCAGTCATCAATATATGGTGTGAAATGCTGCAGTATAATAATCAGATGTCCATCATGCATCCATCCAAAATATCCCTGCGAGTATACAGTTGTTTTGCGGAGTATTTTGACGCGAGTATGTAATGTACAGATGATCGTAGCAACATTTTGACATCATCATCGTAAAATTGCAAGATGATCGTAGCACGCTGTAAATGAATTTATGCAATCGGGCGCGCTGCTGATGAAAAGCATATATCGTCGCCATTTCTCAGCGCATGATACGAGCGCTGACGTATACTGACTTATGCGCGATCATAAATCCGTCGATGATTGCTATGCCGTATCTTATTCTGAACAATTTTCAAATGCGAATCATCCATGCGCGTGCATGTAATTGACGCGCATGCGTGCAAATCACTTCTGCGAGAACATGTGATTGTCGCGCATGTTGTCAACTGCGAATCGGTCTCTCGCGCATCGACATATATGATAGCCGTACAGTAAGCGATTTGGTGCGATCATGAAAATTGTAATAGTGCGCGCTGATGATTTTTGAGTACATCTCGTCGCAGTATGTCTAGCACATGATACAAGTGCTGATTTCCGCGCGGATAATGATTCCGCTGATGATTTCTGCTTCCGCGTCTCATTTGCGAATTTATGTACATCTGCGAATCATATATGCGCGTACATCTCATCGCTGCGCGCATGTATGCCGTATGCACACCTTGTCGCGCAGTATATGTACGATCAGCTGTATCTCATGAAGGATACAATCGTGCCGCACAGGCCGCACGCCCCCGACAGTCGCGCCGCCCATAGCCGCGCGATGCCCCAACAGAGAGCGCACCGCAACGGCAGATTGGGGGAAAAGTTGTATCCTTCGTGTTTCACTCTTCGCCGCCTACGTGTCACAGTCTGGGGATCACATATCCGTCGCTCACACCATACTACGCCACCACCATCTCTCATCGTCATCAATAAGCCGATATAGCTCAGTGGATAGAGCGCACGACTAGTGACAGTGAGGTCTCGGGCTCGAACCCGGTCTCGGCATCTTTTCCCTCGAGTCGACTGGATTTGTGATTCCCATCAGTATCCTACGAATGCGATCCTGCGAATGTGACAATTATCTCGCACACTGTCTTCGCTATTGCAGCGGTATATGCGATATATCAATTATTCGTATTATTCGACTGCGTCGCCTTATATGCTTAAGCTCCGCAACCTGTCAACACAAAATTATTGATATCTACGCGCTGCACTTGAGTTCTCGTGTTCGTGCCTTGACGAGCTTAGAATACCATCTCTTAGGGCTAGATAAGCGAGCCCTCAATATATCATATAAAATACAAGTAAACGCTGCGTTATAGAACAGTAACACAAGCGTAAGATAATAGCGGGGGATGAGTGCAGAACTTCTGTGTGAAGATACTGCTGAAGCACAACGCTTCCTCATCTATACCATACGTCTCCCATCGCATAGATGGTACCGCAATTGGGTTGTGAACCCGAGACATTGGTTGAACGACCAGCGTATCGTCAGAACGAATAATACGTTCGCTCCATAATACTGCGCATGCTTGTTCCGCACATGCTTAAAGCAAAGATGGTTCGTGTTTGTTACATCAAGATGTATCTTGCTTTGCCATTTTCGAGTTCGACGTACGAACTCTCGATGACAGGTGTCATTCAAGTCCTTCCTTGAATAATGACAGATGACGTGACTTATCATCTGACGACATGTACAGTCATAGTCGACCGTACTGACGACTATCATTATAATATATGACATGACTCGACATGCCATGACATGGTATGACATGTCTGACAGGTATGACACGTATGACATGTATGACACATATGTCATCGGTCATGACCCTGACACCATCAATGGAAGCTAGAAGAGCTGTGAGCTCATCGCTCGAAGAAATCTGAGTGAAATCCATATAAGAAAGCGAATACGAATAAGAAACCACTCAAGAAAAATCGTAGAGCACCACCTCGTCGTAACTGCCCAAAGCCGAAACCAACTGAATCTAAGCGAGAGACGGAATCAGATTCCTAGTGCCCCAAGAGGGAAGGGCACGCTCAATGAGAAGTAACAGAAAAGGCTAATATATATTATATATTAGACTGGCGGAAGCACTAGCAGGGAGTGACACCGCAATTCACTGCAGACTAAGATGAGATAATAAAATAACTTTGAGGTTTTATTATCGCGGAACGAACTGGCGGAAGCAAGCTGACGTGGCACCTCGGGTCAAGGGGTGATCAGAGAGAGTGTGACTGCCCCCCACCTTATGGGGGGGGGCTGAAAGTCTCATCTCACATCACACCACCTCACCCCGAAGGAGTGAGGTGCCACAACAAGATAGGCAAGCTCGCATCCCAAACCTAAACCCTAGGCAAAAATAGGCAGCAGTTACAGGCCCAATGGGACCTCTCATAGTCCGAAACTACCGCACCACAAGCTAGAGCTGTTCATTGCAAGTGTCTGTTGTCTTAATGTTGCACACCACCAGACCGTGATGCGTCTGGCAGGTCGATTGTGGCATTGGCGATGGGCTTGCGACCCCATGAAAGGCGGTAACCAGACCGGCCCCTCAGATACCAACCAATACCTGTGCGCGGCCATGGCGTAACGTGGCCAAGCACTACCAGAGGCAAGTGGCAGAGGGGGAGGAATGTGGGAATGGCGCTCTCGTAGGAGTCACAGCACTCGTTGTCGATGGCGAAAATGTCGGAGTCGCGCTTGGTGTCTGGTGCGCAAGCACCACCAGACACCACCAGACCAAAGCCAGAGGTAGAATGTTGTCGCGCACGATGAGGTCCAGTGGACATGATCGCTGACCACTGACCGCTGACTGCAGAATCTGCGAACCCAAAATCAGGGTTCCCAAGCGAAAAGCGAGTTTCTCGTAAAAGCAAGCAAATCAAACGATGAAAGGGTCAATTTGGGGTAGATTCTCGCGAGGAAAACGTCGGTCAAGTCAAAAACGTCGTGCGGTAAACCGTTCTCCCGCCAGGAGCGGTGCTGCTGGCCAGATAGTCGAGAGCGCGTTTGGGTGCTTGGTGTGAACGTAACTTTCCGTAAAATTAGCCAAATCGAGCGATGAAGAAGTCAAATTTGGGTAAAATTCGACGAGGAAAACGGCGGTGAGGTCAAAAACGTCGTGCGGCAAGCCAAACTTCCGGCAGCGGAGGCGCTGCTGGCCAGAGTGTTGAAGGCGTAAATGTCTGTTGAAAGTTCAGAGATGCGGCGAAATCAAAAACGCCGATACGTAGGGGCGAAGGTCTCGTTAAATTCGGTTGAAGCTGGTCGAAAAATTACAAATTTCCGAGGTATGCGCGGAGGTTACGTGCAGGCTACGTGCGGGTTACGTGCGGGTTACGTGCGGGTTACGTGCGGGTTACGTGCGGGTTACGTGCGTGATCAAAGTTGCCGAGAAAAGGATGCCACACCAAAGATGGTGGACCGATAACCTAACAGAAAAGGCTAATATATATTATATATTAGACTGGCGGAAGCACTAGCAGGGAGTGACACCGCAATTCACTGCAGACTAAGATGAGATAATAAAATAACTTTGAGGTTTTATTATCGCGGAACGAACTGGCGGAAGCAAGCTGACGTGGCACCTCGGGTCAAGGGGTGATCAGAGAGAGTGTGACTGCCCCCCACCTTATGGGGGGGGGCTGAAAGTCTCATCTCACATCAAGAAGATAGAGCAATAATAAATAAAATCCAACGCCAAAAATCAGTTCACGCAAGCGTGAAAGGGTCCATAACCTGCTAGAAACAGCTGAAACAGGCAGTGGGGATCCGCAGCCGACGGTGAACAAACGGATCACTAGACTCGTATAGAAGGACATAAATACTGAGTCTAGGTCACTAGCTGTACACCGAGAATGACACACTGGATATGACACCTGACTGAACAAACTAGTCAGGCTGTCATTTCCAGCATGTTCCCTTGTCCGTGGATGTAAGGGATTGTCGCTAACGCATTCACTGCTAATTCATTGCGAAAAAACGCCCAGTTAAAAGATCATCAAACGGAAAACAGCATGTCTGCCGGTGGTGCCAAGCGGGATAGAAAGTGTTCCGGTTCCGGAGCCGGAAAACACCCCACGTGGCCCAGGAAATTTTGAAATTCAGCGCGCGTAGCGCGCCAAAGGCGCGCATTTGACCGCCCTGCGTCCTTGGTTTTCAAAAGGGACCTTACTAGAAAGCAGAGTTTTTGGCTTGCAGATAATTATAAATTGTCGAGTGTCATCAGAGTGTATTTGCGGACCACCCACAGACTTGAGACTACTGTGACACAGCTACATCTTTGATCTTACACTTATTAGGGGGTGACACGCGACGGGGGCTCTGAGCAGAGGTAGAGGCTCTGGCTCTGAGACAGTGCAGTGACCGATCGAGTGGCTGTCTGTGTCACTACTGTACGACTAGAAATCAGAAAACTCGAAACAAGACTTCTCCAAACGCAGACGAGAGAAGAGCAAAAGAAAAGATATTGAATCACAACCCGAAGGCTTCGCTGTGAGGCTCGGTTATCTGGCGTGGGACTACCAGGAGGTTTTGGGCGGGGCATTCTTTTGCCGGAACGAAAACAAATCCCTCTTTGGAATAGTCGGTGAAAATGGCTGAGCAAACTGCAGATGACATCAGAGCCCTGATGAAACAGAAAATAGCGAAGCAGATAGGGAGAAAGGCTTCAAATTCTAGTCTGAAGGAAGATGTGAAAGAAGAAAGACATGCGAGTCCGGCAAGGCCTAGTGTCCGTCTATTTGGGGCAACAGCGTTCATGGTTCTACTTGCCATATTTGGATTTGGTGTGTTAGAAATTGGTGAGTGACCCGAGCACATCCATGGTCCAAGTCGAGTCGCACATGTCCTCGACGCATAGTCATGAACAGGGCTTCGAAGTTTACTTTGAATTCGTGTCGAGTCGGAAGTACCTATTTCACCTACCTTCGAAGCGTTGTGAAACGCGTAATAAATAACAATGAAGTGATAGTGCAACGAGTCTGTGTTTTCGTGCCGCACTCGTGTTGTTCTGCTTCCTTCGAATCTGGAGTCGATCGTTTTCCCAAACTCCGCCTTTCTTTCTTCCCGCTCAAGGATGCAAATGTCGAGGGTTTGAGAGGTTTGCTACTGCAGATTTCGAGTTGCCTTTACTCAACGCTGAAACGTCTTCGCCTCCTGTAGCTGCCCAGTTCGCCTTGAGTACCGTGTCTCTTGATAACCTCCAGAGCGGTGAAGTGGTACATCCTGCCACGCGGCCCAAATTATCTTAGCGCGCCTTTCGCCTCGTGAAATTGGTACTGGTCGCGTTGTATTTTTAGATAATATTTCTTATATTGGTACGTGATAGTACGTGGACTCACTCTTACTTGACCGGCTCAAGATCATCGCTACACGCTATTGATGAATACAGTCTTGTCAGACTCGCAGGAAGACTTGACCCTAGGTAGTAGAAACGCGCAGTCGCAAACTGTATGCCACTGTCAATCTTTCACACAGAGGGATCTGTGAAGGATCTTCATCGGACACTTGGCAGTATCAAAAACCTCTGACTCAGGGGATGGTAATCTTTAAACAGATTCAAGTGGGCAAGCAAAGCGGAGACTTGCAAGAAGTTATGGATCTAGATACGGAAACCGTTACCGGCGCGGTTGAAGGTCACAATGTCTTGCCGTCTAGTAATGAATCGCACGCGGGAATGATTAAGCTAGATCCAGGTATGCTGGCAAGCTCCCGTTCACGCCTTCCTGTCTTACCTCGTAACAAGCTGCTTCTGTTTATCGGCCGTATACCTTTGACCTTGCTGCTTGTCCACATCCAGAGGGTGCCAGCGCAACACCTGCAACAAGGCTGTATCTAAACATCTTGGTGTTTTGAGGAACACGCGCGGGGACGCGCTTTGGGGCTTGCGTGGGTCAGAATCTGTGAACGCCCAGCTCAACGCCCCTCAAGTTGTTGCTGATACCGCTGGGGGTCACAGCCAGCATGTGGGAGAATACCCCTCGTGCAATGCCACTACCTTGACTAGTTATTCTGGCGTGTTAGACTACGTTGTACAACAGCTAGAAGCGGCTCCCACTTTCACCCAGCCGTTTAACTACAGCACCTATTTTTGCTCATTCTGGCCCGCTGAGACCTATGCAAAACTTGTCGAGTACTTTCCGCCAGATGTCATGTTTGACAACTACAAGGCTAAGCAGAAAAGTTGCGGAGAAGGTGGCTGCCGTTACGCCATGGAGCACACAACGATTTTGAAAGCCAAAGAGAAAAAGAAAAAAACACTTTGGCCGCAGATCTCGGAGGCCAAACCGTTTTGGCAAAATATTAGTGACATAGTATTCAGCCCGCAGTTCGAAAAAGCTCTGTGGAAAAAACTGGACGTCAAGCCGAGCATCAAGCGACGAGAGCTGCGCATTCTCTCTGACAAGAATGGTTGGGCTAACGGTCGTATTCACACTGATACCCAGGCAACCAAGATAGCCACCATGATGTTCTACATCACGAACTCTACAGCGGCGGTGTATGACTACGGAACTTGCTTGCACACTTTCGCTCAGTATAAGAACAGAATTATTCAGGAGAAAGGTGTCGAGCGCAAAGGTGTGGGGAGAGATGGTGAAGGGGACTGCTTCTACAAGTTTCAATTCCTTCCCAATAGCGGGTACTCCTTCCGGGTTTCCAAGAGCTCGTGGCACTCGGCGCCCAACAGATTCATCAAGCACCACGAAACCATTCATCGCAACACACTCCTTGTGAACTGGTATTAGCCGTGAAGTCCTACACGATTCGCGGCTGAAAATTTAGGTCTCAAACTGTGAGTACAATCGTACTATCACATTTAAATACAGTTTTGGATATAAAGTCTACGGAATATCTCCTGACAAGAATGATCTGTCGGAGACGTTTTGCCTAAATGAGGAGTAGAAGACACCAGGCCCACTTTCAGCTCGGAAGTAAGAACACACATAGTTGTGGAAATGCACTGGCCCCGAGACCACCACACCTTTGTAGCTCGCTTTTTGGAATGAACTCTTGATGATTCACCACAAGTCCTTTCTTCCCTCACCGCTTACATTCTCTAGTGGAGTTCATTGTTGTTCAATAGGTTTTTGAAGCCTACCTATATCTCCATCTTCGGATGCAATCGTGAGTGTCACTTATGTTAGGACCAATCTTTCTTGTGGATGCTTCCAAGGGTGCACAACTCCCAATCAAAGAACATGAAGGGAGGATACTCCTATGTTCAGTCAATGGAATATTTTCATCAAACGCACACCAGTAGCTTGATCAAAACTGTGCAAAGAAATGTTTCAATCTACATAGTCATAGCACAATCGTGTGCTATCTGCAACAACCACAGCTATATATGTAGGTACAATAAGTGTGGCTCTCTTTTAGCCGCATGAACATCACATCGGTAGTGGGCTGTTTTTTATCATAGCGTAGCTCCTGAATAAGACGTATGACCCTTTAATATGTTGTTGCTTGATGCACCTTCAAGAATTGCGAGATTGGGTGAACGAGCAACATTGAGTGACAGTCATTGGTTCCTTGCGGTGCGTAGAAATATCTTCGCTTGCGTTTCGCGAGAGACGCTACAGACGTGTGCTGAATCCCAATGTTGTTTTGTACTCACGGATGCATGGTGTATCCTATAATACATTTGAGCGGGACCATCATGCACGGCGTGTAACAAGGCATAGTACTCATGTATCCATACGCTTGCAAGTGCTCGACAATGACCCCCAACCCTATTATTGTTTCCACGCGCTTGTCTTGGCGGTCGTAGGGCGGGAATAAGCCGCAATGGTAATCATTAGTTAATTACCGTTATTGCGTGTATGTATGGCTAGCGACGATTATTCGGATTTGCAACATGCTGCGCGCGTGTGTGTCTATGTATGTCATCATTGTCCCCAAATCCAATAATACCGATACTTCGTATCGATGATATCGGCGACATAGTGCGTTTCGCTCTCACTATCGACGATTAATCGATTAGACAGGAAATGAACCGGGTTGCTTATTGGATTTAGCACGCTAAACAATACATCTTATAGACAGGAAGACATCACCAGAATTGACTGATAAATTGGACAGTAGGTCTTTGCAATTTGTATTCAAAACAAAACCAATTTTCTCATGGCTTACAGCTTCTTTTGTTCAGATGAGAGCGGTACCCTCTTATTTTTGTTGCCATCATGATTTTTTTTGTCGCCGTGCAGAATTTTGGGGTTGGTTGCAGAATTTTTGGCTGCGTGCAGAACTTCCCGGAAAAAAATGATCCGAACCCTTAGAGATTCCATTTCAGTTCTTGTTCCGGGTCATTTTTTCTCAGGAAATCATGCATCGCCATCGCCATCGGAAATTTGTCGCCATCACCATCGCCAACAGCATCAACATTGCCACTTTGCCGGTACTTCAAATACCACTTCAAATGAAAGGCCGCGACGTTTATTTCCCCGCACGTTGGTTTATTTCCTAGGGGGTCACAGCCCCTTGCCTCAGAATAACTCCGGTGTTCAACGAAAAAGTCGGGAACGATGTTCAAAAATTCGCGCCTGCGGCGCATAATAATATAACATGTGAGGCGATAGCGCGGGGCACTCCCACCCCCACCATCCTTGCGTGACTAGTCCGCGCCCGTGATGGTGGTATCGAGGGACACTCCCGCCCGCCCCACGCGCGCGATGGTGGTATCGTGGGACACTCCCGCCCGCCCCACGCGCGCGATGGTGGTATCGTGGGACACTCCCGCCCGCCCCACGCGCGCGATGGTGGTCTCCTGGGGCACTCCTGCCCGCCCCGCGAGCGTGATGGGGGTATCGTAGGGCACTCCCGTCCCCCGCGAGCGTGATGGTGGTATCACAAGGCACGTATCGTGGGGCACTCCCACCCGACCCGCGCGCGTTATGGGGGTATCGTGGGGCACTCCCGCTCGCCCCGCGCGCGTTATGGTGGTACCGTGGGGCACTCCCGCCCGCCCCGCAGTGTGCGCGAGTGCAAGTTCTAGGGAAGGGATGCTAACCCCCAAGGGCAAAATTGAAGTTCTAGGGGGAGGGTATTTCCAGAACCCCTGCTCCCCCCCCCCTGCTATCAATCCTCGGAAGCTCATACTTTGGATTGACGTTATTTCACGTACTTATTTCACGTATGTATTTCGCGTACTTTGGGGTTATTTCGCGTTTTTGGGGATTTGTTTTTGTCGCGGCGACAAATTTCAACGTTCATGGCGACAAAAACTATCGATTAGAGGATTTTGTTACATGGCGACAAATTGTCTATATTAGAGGATTTTTGTCGCCGCGACAAATTTCCTCATTGGCGACAAAATAACGCCTGGCGACAAAAAAAGCCTTAATGCGACAAATTTCACACGTCACCGATGAGAGCAGAGGCAGCGAAGTCCCACTCCCATCTATCAATGCCAATCTGCCACCTCAATGACCCTATCAAAACATATCATATTTTCATGTCACAGGTGAATCAGCAGTGAAATGTCTAATAATCAGATTGCTCCCATTTCCAACCTTGCAGACACCCCCTTTTTTTGTCGCATGTGTTTTTTTTTTCGTCGCAGAAATATTCGGTTTTCCAGATTCGATTTTGCAGTTTTTTCAAAAAAAAATGCTGTTTCACATTTTCGTTTCCCTTATAGGAGCGAAACAGGTTTTCTTGAAAAAGTGACATCACCACATGCCACACCGCCAGGACTGTCCCTCAAAGTGTATGCCGTTGGAACATTTCAAAAACATTTCTGCCGATCTCACCTGTCCTATACCTCAGATTCTATCGAGCCGATCGCGCGTAACCGGCCAATCAGTGATGCGATAGCATCTGATTCATATACTTTGAATGTGTGTCGTAAGCATAATACCGAATTACGATTTTGACGTAAAAGTGCTCAACGTGACCGATGCTCCCTACTCACGTCTAACTTTTACTAGGTGGGGTGTCTTGGGCGAAAGCTCATTATTTAATCCAACGGTTTCATACGGAGTACATAATATTCAACGCTATTCAGAGATGCGATAGCATCCGATTTATACAATGAATCTGGCTCGTAAGCCGAATATCATATTATTATTTTCAATTCATATTTTGTAGACGATTGCGAATTCACGATTGAAGATATCTTCAATCGGATATCGTGAATTCGTGATACAGTATGGCATGGCATGCCATTCATGCCAAAATATCCCGATTTACCAAGGCGAAATCATTTTTGAAGTTTCAGTCGGCGCATCACTTGTGTGTAGTGTTTTCATCACCTGCTGTCCTGAACCCTCTATATTTGTTCCAGCGGACTAACTGTGTTTTGAAATGCAATACGTATGTGAATGTGGATGGTGTGTGCCTGCTCAGAATCTGGCGGGGTATTGCTTTCGTCTCATATCCCGTTATTGTTTTGGGTCTGATTTCTGACTTTTCCGAGCAGCCTCGGTTTCTGATTGTATGCCTTACGCCCTTCGAATTCTGTCACTATATACATAGTTACCGAGATTTGAAAATGGTTGGGGTTTTTTGCATAGATATTTTGTTTCAGAATTCAGTATGTAAAAACCGTACGCCCGGAACAATTTTCGATATTTTTTTGGCGACAAACGTGACGTTCGATATCATGGATACCGGACTTAACTTTTGTCGCAGACCAAATTGTATTTTTTGTCGCATGGTTCGACAAAAGTTTTGGATCTTGCGGCAAAAGTGACGGACAGCCGATCTACGGTTTCTGCCTCTTCTTACGAGGAGCCACGTCCACATCATCGATCCTCATCATCGCAGAGTTGTTCAGCACAAGCACACTGAGGTGCTCCTGCTTATCATTGACGATCACTGGTGCCTCTTGATGAAACACTTGACGACAGACAACGATCTTCGTGCCTTTTTCATACACTGGAGAGGCAGGTCGAGGACGTGGCGGAGCGTCATTTTCATATACAGGAGCGACAGGTCGGTCGCACGAGGAGAATGTGCCCCCTTGGCACCAATGGATGTCCGGGCTGCAATCGTCCTGTCATTTTCCATCAAGCATCAGCTCATTATATGGAGGTTCCATATGCACGGGGACTCGATGAAGCCTCTGCCCAAAGTGTACAAACTTGGTCTTAGGCCGTTCAGGTTGAGCAGACGATGACTGATTTGCCACACCAGTGTCATCAGCGCCATCAGCGCCATCCTCGTCAGAGCTCTCACCCACCAGCAGCCTCAGCCCATCTGCTGGCCATCCCCAGCTCCAGTGGCATATGCCGGCCATGACTGGCATCGTTGTCATTGTTGGCATCGCTGTCATCACTGTCATATCGTTGTCATCCGGCGAGTCGCTGTCATACGCGGGCCCCGAGTCCGGGGATTTAATCATCTCCCGGCGCTTATACGCCTTGGGCATTCCACACATTTATCGAAATAATTATTTTCGGAATTTAGGGGCCGGATAAATGGATATGTTTTCGGCATTTGGGTGGCTTTTCTACCCTTAGCCCACTACGTAGCCCCGTCATAGGCTCATAAGTAATAACGGTTGGACCCAAAAGCCTCCGGTCAACAGGTGCCTCACAGCGCTGCAAGCTTCACAACCCAACAACAACCGCTCAGAAATAAACGCCTTGATGACTCGCTTACTAGAATTGCGACATGATAACCCCTGCGAATCCTGCGCAGAAAGGAAGTGTTCAATGATGTTTTTCATAGGGAGAACCGCACTGTGCCCACCTTGTGTCCACCATATGCTAACAAAGGTAATCGTCGTATACCTCCGAATTTGGCTTGGTCGTTTAAATGATTTCCCTACTAATTCCCCAAGGTGGGCATACGGCGGTTCACTCTGTGCCCGCCATGCGCCCACTCAATGCCAATCGTCAGGTGGAAGCTCCTTCATCTCACAGACTCTCAGATTCTGACCATATCACATTCTCATATCTGACAATGAGAAACAATATGCAGTACACTTAATAAATTCGAGCGAGCGATTTCGTTCGCTAACAAAACAAATGATGTGGAAAATCATTAATGCAAACCGTCCGATTTCACTCACTAACAAACAATACAAACCGACATCACCTCCCCTTCATCCCGCTATCATCGAACCCTCGTAAGCTCATACAATATGCATGTTTGTAAGAATGTAAAGAATTCTGATGCTGTCGGGCAAATCATCTTCGGGGATTTCTATAACACTTTCAACGTTGTAAGGAGGTCCGGAAAACAGATCAATTCGGGCAACTCAGCTGCATTTTTTCTTTACATCAGCGCGTGTGTTTAGCTAATGTTACAACTTCCGTCCGGTTTGAAATTTGCGCCATTTTGGAGATGTTATCTGGACGTCCGTATGTACCCGTCGGCTATGTGAAGCAGGGCAGTCTACTCGACAGACTAGACTTGCGACTTTGTTGTACTAATACATAGCTGTAAAATTTCACGTACTGCCCTCACACACCATGCACGCATCATATATACATCAACTATTCACCTCGGATGCATGTGCCAATCACTGCTGGTGACGGCACGACCGCCTCCCGTGATATTAGGGGTGGGTATCGTACGCATCACCTATTGACCTCAGATGCATGTGAAGATCACTGCTGGTGATGACACGCATGTTTCCTTGCTGACAATTATCTGATGGTTATTCCTTAAGGAAATTGTCAATTTCGCCACAGCACAATTAAATCGCGCTTCCGACATATAGTGTGTTGTGTGACGTAGGGGGCATTGCTTTGGGGGAGAGGGCCCCAATTCCGGGCAAGGATTTTGCCCCCCCTAGCAGCACATCGTAACGTCTAGGGGGGCTAACCCACCCCCCTAGCAGTTTACCCCCCCTAAGAGTTCCCGTAAGTGTGTGTTTTTCGGAAATCCTAGGGGGGTTAGACCCCCTCCCTAGCAACACGCTTTAACGCCTAGGGGGTTGAACCCCCCCGCCTACCAAGACGGTATCCGGAATTGGGGCCTCCCCCCCCGGAACAATGTTCGCCCCCCCTAGACGGATGCTTAGTTGATTAACATTCTTATATCCATGTCCATTTCTTCTTATTTTTATGTATTTGGAAATCCAATCTTACTCTTGCTTTTACCTTCTTACGGCATAACCATGAGAAAAAAATAACTGAAACGTGTTGAAAAGCATCTAATTTATTATTTAGTTTACTTAAAATCAATAAAAGGTCCGCAGTATACCATTGAAGATTACCCTATCGGGCGTACAGTCAAAACTGATATCTCGGTATACGATAATACTGTATGCGATAATATTGCACTACCGACTGTTTCTAAACTGCGGTAATGAGTTAAGGTTTTAGAGGAATGTCTGTGACGGCGTCTATGTCACGTGCACGACTGAGTGAAGTGACATATGGGGCCGTGAGAGGGGCTGTCAGAGCCCGTAATAACTGGGGTCTGATCGCTGACGCGTAGCCATGCGCATGCACACAACGCATGCTACAGACGGAGTGCGGTCGCTTGCTCGGCAGTGGTGGGGTTGCGTTCTAAGTGGTCGATAATTTGGGGATGGTCAACGTGTCCGTGCAACAATATGGTGACGATAATTCAGCAACGATGCGGCGATTCCCGTCAAGAGCCTTTTTTTTTAGTGCATTGAATTTGTATCTTGGCTTCCGAGACGGCAGTTCCCCTTTCTGTAGTGTTGTGAGCATCTGGGCAATACCGTGAAGTCGACGGCACCTCTCTCAACATGCTTTAGCAGATCTCATCACTCGTTCGAGCGATAAGCGCGTGCTGCCAGAGTGGTGCGGCAAGAATCACAGATGCGCGTGGCGGTCTCAAGAATCAATGATGTTACATATATCTAGGCATCTTTCGGTCATTTGGCAAATTACCTTAAAAGAAGGTGCTTACATATGAAAATTGAATATTTATCTTCAAAGTTGCTGCCTTCAACTACTGAGGGGCTCGTATATGTTTTATAGTTGTTTCCCGCTCAATGAGAATTCTTCAAGACACATACACAATTACATATTCCGTAACATTTACGGCGCTACACAGTCTGACTCAGAAAGGCGGTAAAACACTTGTGTCAATATGTACTCGCAGGAAGCTGAAATATGATGTGGTTGGTGACACTGTTCAAGGAATGCAGGGCAGTGTACCCCCACATCCCGGAATCCGGCCATTGCCTATCACAACCCAGTTCCTAAGTGCACCAAATATCAATATCTTCAAGGACGATCCGGCCAGCAGGTTGTAGAGCTATACAACAACGCAGCAGGAGGAGATAAAGCACTAGCAAATCAAATATCATCCATGTATCAAGAGATATCTGTAGCCACTATTGGTGTTTGATCCCCTCGCTTGCTCTAAACTTCGATATCATTAGCTGGATATCTTCGTCCTTAAAACCGGTGAATATCTGCTTGGATAGTAACGAAGTGAGTTGAATGTAAAATGGAATGGGGTGTGGCATGCTCTTGGGTTAGAGTGAGACCCAAATCATACAAAAACTGATCCAACAAGAGCCGATTTCCACCACTTTGACTGCAACTTGGCCTCTTTCAAGTCACGAGCATGCGCTGACTTAGCTTGTGCGAGTCTTTGCCCAGCGGGCAAGGGGAAGTCCGAGGCTTTTGCTGCTCTTGGTATGTGATCGAGTTGTTTATTTTCTGTTTCCCACGATTCCATTCCCCTCAACGCCCTCTTCCTTGCCAATAAAAAGCAAAAAGGGGAAACGCCTCGAGTGCACATCAGATCCTGACAACGGCGGTCACTCTCACTCCACGAGGGGCCACTTCACTTCACAATTTCCAACTGCACATGTTGTATCCCAACCCTATACCCCATGGCCACCCCGGGAACACATAGTCCTGCGGGAGGTTCAGGCAGGCAAGGCATAAGAAGGAAAAGGAATACTCACGCCAAAATGCTTCCCTAGAAGCCGCAGTCGTGCTTGCATCCCTGAGCCGTTGATGCTCATCCGCACGCTGTGAGTTGATTGTTCGTAACTGGTAGTGGCGACTAAGCATCTCCCGGCACTGTGCACTTGTCTGTGGAAAAAGCGCGTTACCGATCAAGAGCGGCCTTAGCGAGGCCATGCACGTGGTGACAAAGCAGCAAGCGTGGCCCTAAGCGAGGCTATGCACGTGGTGACAAAGCAGCAAGCGTGGCCCTAAGCGAGGCTATGCACGTGGTGACAAAGCAGCAAGCGTGGCCCTAAGCGCGGCTATGCACGTGGTGACAAAGCAGCAAGCGTGGCCGTAAGCGCGGCTATGCACGTGGTGACAAAGCAGCAAGCGTGGCCCTAAGCGCGGCTATGCACGTGGTGACAAAGCAGCAAGCGCGGCTCTAAGCGAGGCTATGCACGTGGTGGCAAACGGACTGGCTCACAACTGACGACTTCTTGTTCACGAGCCCCGCAACAAGCAGTAACCGGTAGTCAAATTTCTAGGCGTTGTTTTCCTGAAGCAAGGGCGAGGTGAAGAGGAGAGATAGTTGCAGGCACACCCGTTGCACTTCCTCACTGGAAGGGGCTTCCACACAATATTGCATGTGCTTCTGTACATTAAACTTAATGCGGCCTTTAAGCTCCATCGTCCTGCAAAGATGTGGTTCTTCGCAAGACTCAGGAGCAGACGCCGAAAACACACGCGAGCCTAACCTTTGCCTTGGCTAGTTGTCAGCGAGACTTAAATTCGAGGTAACTGTCAGCCGAACAGTCCTCTACACGCTGAGTCATTGCAGGTGCCCCCGAGGCATGCAGCTGCCGAACTCTGTCAGAGGTTATGAACTCCTTGAGCGGTCATACACAGTATGGCACAAATGCTTGCCCTTCTGTGGTCAAGCGAACAAGAAAATGAACATTCCACCAGTACATTTTACGGTTGCAACTTAACGATCTTCTCCCGACCTGGTACGATCTAGCTTCAGCAAGTCTTCGCCCACAGTTGTTGTCGATGTGCCCGTGTCAGCTGCTTTTCTTTGCTCTGGAGCATGGCTGTTCTGCTTTCTCTGACGGGAGAGCGTTCTCTTGCGATACCACTTTTGCAACACGCGTGCCGCTGCAACCCTAGAGGCTGCATACGAGCGAATTTGCTCAAACTCCTGCGAACAAAGCAGGAGTTGTTAGATAGGTTTGGGAAGATGTGTCCGGCGCAGGACACCCACAGAAGACCTAATGACCACAGAATGAAACCAAACCTTTTTGCGACGCCAGTTGGACTGCAACGTTATCGCAGCGTCACGTTCGCGTTGTTCCTCCCACTTCTGAACTTGGCCGGCAGCGACACCTCTCAAAACCGCAATTTCTTCTTCGCGTCTGGAAGGCAGTACTCCCGCAGGGTACTACGGTTATAAACTGTCTGTTGACATTTGAGAAGGAAACCATTTTTCAAACTCAAAATCTAGGAGCATATTCGTGACTGTGTATTAGCCGAGGGAAAGTGCACCTTTGGAGACGTTGTTGACGCCTCCTCTGTGCCTTCTGCCAGGCCATATCTTCAGCATCACGCACTTTCAATTCTTGCACTTCTTTGCGAGCGCGCCAACCACGGTATATTCGTTGAATATTTCTTGCGGCACGTTCTCCCGCATTCCGTCGTTTGCGAGCAAGATGGCCACGATGTACGGACTGGATGCGCAGAGCAGCATCTCTCTCGGTTACTGCATCAAGCTGATATGTGCTCACGCCGTACATTTTGGCTCAGGCGTAAAGTTCGAGGACGTGCTACAGCAGAAATATAACTCAGAACTTGTGCCGCAGTACGTGGTCGGAGCAAAATATCTCTTGGTAAAACGCGCGGTGTCTCTTCAGTCCCTTGTAAGACGCACGTGTGCGATACACAATTAAAGAGAGTAGACCTTCGTCTCTTTTCTCGCCGGATGACGGAACTCAATGGAAGACAAACGGGACTCTCATAGTTTTTTCTGCTTTTAGCACAGGAAGTTCCAACGTCGGTTGACCACTTTGTCTTTACCGTGGTCCCATACGTGTCATATACGCCTTCGCAATAATTGAGAACGCTGAGCGCAGTGATCGGCGAGGTCACTTATTCAACCCTGTTCACCTCTGAAAGTGGTAAAAGACAGGCTGGTGCTCATGGTCTCGTCCAATGGACGAAGCTGTCGTGTTGAAGTTTGTATCTTGAAGATAAATCCACAGGACAGGCCTCCCGTCGGGACGAGCACAAAATGAAAAACTCGAGTTTGACTGTTGAACTGTTTAACATAACGTTCGTTTAATGAGAAGTACTTTAGAGCTGCCCAACTTAAACTGGCCCGTTCATTTTTAACAGTGGTAATTATCTGAATCTGACAGTCCACGTACGATTCCAGAGATCAAAACACGAGACGCTCCTCAGAAATCTCTTCGGACCTTCCGATATTCCCGATCTGAAAACATTGGACGGCCCAACTTTAGTTGGGCACCCCTAAAGTACTTAGTGGCTACAAGTACTTTGTAAACCATGGTTTCGCGAAACCATGGTTTACGACTACAGTAACCGTGGTTTCGCGATATTCCCCCGAATATTCCGCCCGTGGTGGCGCCTGGGTGGCGGGGGATATGGATATGCTGATCGCGTGTCACGTTCCCCCAAACCATGGTTTCGCGAAACCCGCGGTTTGTAAACCATGGTTTCGCGAAACCACGGTTTGTAAACCATGGTGCTGAAATCTGTATAGGCAGCCCTGACCGGGAGTCCCGGTGCGGTGCAGGCCCCTATGACAGACTCCTAGGCCAACACTGATGGACTGCTGACTGATCTATCGGTTCGTGCTGTGACACACGCTGTGTCACAGGTAGGCTAGCAATGCTCGGTTAAAGCTTTGTCGTAACGCTCAGAAGCGAGGAAGTTGAGAAGTTGGGATTCGTCTGAGACGATCGAGCGGCAAAACTGAACTCTCAGGGTTTTCGAGTAACTCAATCCTGCATCGCACGGCTCTCCCTCAAGTGCGTCTTGTAGCCGCCGCGGCAAAGACTGGGGCATCCCCTTAGTTTATGGATACCCCTTGACCTAGACTCAAAACTGAAAACTCTCGCTTCCTCGTCTCCATCATTCCAGATTCCTCGTTTAGCGGATGGATTCTGATTGGCGGAACACGAAATGAGGGGAAGAATGAGGAGGATAAAAACAGGAGGAGGTTTCCGGTCTAAAATGGGGGGTCCGTCAGCACACGACAGCGACATCGACAGCACACACGACAGTCCGCCAATTCCACATTCGATTGACAATTTGACATGCTAGATGCGACATCGACAGACAGAACGGAGAGGTTGAGATTTGCTCGATCTCCATCTCGGGCCTGTGAGCCGATGGATCTTGGGTTCCACTTAGACTTTTATGGCACTATGTAAATGTATCCAAATCTGAATAGCGAATCAAAAATTTAATGTCGACGTGCCTTCTTGTGCATGTTTGTTTCTTCCACGCATATAATGACTTGGCGCTTCCACGGCATTATTGAAGACGGAATGTAATTAACTGACCACTATGTTCATGTTGATCATGTGTGGGGTAGCTCCACGAAATCCTTGAACAGTAGTGGAGAAGCACACGATTTGTTTATTTTGTCAGAAACTTGTACACATTTCAACAGGAAACGAACATGAGTATTAGCATCAACGCCCTGCCCCTTCGGATTTCCCGCGCGCAGTATACCTCGGTATCAGCAAAGCGGAATGTGGCTGCATCCCTCCGAGCCCCGAGCAGGAAGAGTGCTGCTCGCTCTCTTCGGACCGTTGTTCGAGCAGAAGGTTTGTTTCCAAAGTTTTTAAGGACCATCTGAACTTGCATGACTTAACGAGCTCGCTTACAATAGAGTGTCCTCGGGAACCCAATCGAGATGCACATCCTTACATTGCCGTCGTTCGCGGGTCAAGGTTGTTGCGATCACCAAAAGTTATAAAGTATCACCGTTTAACATAACTCTGAAAGTTCGATCGCAAATTGCGCAAGATTACTTTAGCGCCTGCTTTCACCTGAGAGGCATTTCTGCGTTTCAGTTATCAATGCGTGCCATTCGACCTGAGCACCCGTTCCAGCGTGAATTCAATTGTCTGCTTTCCCCACGATTTTTACTACACGTCACCTCTCATTTTCCGTGCTGTAAGCAAGCTGAAACTGGTGGAATGAATGTACGAGTGATATTTCTCTGAGTAAAGTTACAAGAAAGGCACGAGCCGTATGGTTTACTTATTCCTTCAAGTAGGCAACTTGAAGTATGTATGCCTTGAGAGGTCACAGGCTTGAGTCATAGAGCTCGTTGGTGTTGTTTGCCTGTTCAGCGCGTGCAATCATAGTGTATCACTGGAGAATTGTTTTTGTCACGCCCTTTTCGACACGCTGGCTGTTTGCACGGCTGTCGCAGATGGCGACGCAGCCCCCCAAAGTGATGACACCGACTTCGAAGCGAAGCTCAACGCATTGAAAGGGAAAAAGGGTGCGAAAAGGGAGAAGAGAGAGGCTCAGGCTGCAAAAAAAGGCGGTAGGTTTACTAACTAGTATTCCCACTACGGGTGTATTAATTTAATTTCTCCAGGTCCAATGCTGGTGTTCTGTCGCAGTTCCCGTTTTACGTTATGGTACACCTCAACTTTCTGACTCTCCCTTCCTATGTCGCCCCCAAAACGCGTTGAGCCAATTTAGTATTACGCAGGTATGGGAGCAGCGCCGATGCAGGACGTTAAAGACATGGACTTTTCGGACGAGGTTGTGTTTTGGGAGGGAAAACCTGCCACGGGAGACCTCGCGGTGAACGTTGCTCTCGGGGCGACCTTGTTGTGGCTGGTGAGAACTCGAACCTTACATGTTCTTGTGAAGATATCTTGCGAAGAACCGGTAAAAACACCGCTCAAGAGGTTGAAAACACTTGTTTGGTGCCCACTTCTGCACGTATCATTAGGTGGCGACACGTTTTTCATGTGTCAAGATCCCCAACGTATGTGTGCTGCCATAGGAGAGCACCTCCCCTAACCCTGAACTTTGATGTGAGCACTACGGCCTCCGAGGCTGAAGTGAAAGTAGGTGTCCTTCTACGCATTTTGAACAGACTCTCACAAAGCACTCGTGACCTACGGTCATACCTACTGACGACTGCTATCGACGTAGACACTGTTTTTTGTGCGTGTGCTGCTCGTTGAATACCGAGCTGCCCTTTCCCAAGCGACGATGCCTGGAGCTTGTCAGAAGCTGGGGAGTGTGCTGACCTGCCGAAAGAAAGTAACTTGATGTTTATCAGTGTACTTTATAATTCATGGTGAGTTTGGGGGGGGCTGTGGACAGCCGCTTACCCTTGCTTCTATTGGTCGATATGCCTTCCTGAAGTACAAGTTCACAGATAAAAGGGTCATCATCGAGTCTACCTCTCCTTTGGAAAGTGCGTCTCGATAAATCATTGCAGGCTCTATGCTGTGCTCTCTTCCTTGTATGACTTCATTTCACCAGTTTCCAAAGTTTGAATGGTTCCTGACCTATGTTAGGTCAGTTAATCTTCCTTATCCACCTTCTGTATTCTTACCCTTTGCCTTTGTTGCATACGTGGGGTATCACAGCTAGTACGTCAGAGGTTGCATACAGCCAGGTGATATCCTCGAACTTTTTCTTTCTTTCTTGGCTCTATGGTCTCCCAACTTCCCCCGTCTGCAACGGGCTCAAGCAAGATCGTTCGGGCACTCGATTGCGGTTGTTTGGTTCCACAGCTTGTTGGGTTGCAAGGTTCCCGTTTGGAGGCACTGCTTAGAAAGGAGTTTTGAGTGGATTAATCTGTATTTTTTTGGTTGAGTTGCACTAAATACGTAGCTCAGCGTGATAACTGCATGGGAACTGCTTGAGCTGGCACTGGCATTGGTACTTGATATACGGAAAGCCCTGAAACATGTGTGAACTATTTGCGCTTTGTATCAATACTCTCACAGATCTAATATTCAAGTTGTGGCTCGGCTCATCCGTCGTCTTTAACTGATGATGATATATTTTTGTGATCGCAGGTCAAGGATGTAATCAGCATTGGTCGCGGCGTGGGGTTGTGGGGAGACATGGTGATCACCCTTCAAAACGGGGAGAAGTTGGAGCTTCGCTCTCTCGAAAGGTACTTGCAACAAATCTTCATCACATGTGTACGTTTTCCCCTTACAATTCTCACCAAGTATAACTATGAAACTCACATAAGTTACTCACGGTTAATTTCTGGTAACAGGTTCAAAGAATTTGAAACTTACATCAGGGAAAGAATGCCGAAAGTGCAAGGGGATGCGGATACTAGCACCTTTTGAAGTCTGACCTATGTCTGTTGTGCAAGGCTAGGATGATACTAGGAAGTTGTGAACAGTCATGTAACCGAGACTTTCGAATGTGGACAAACATAAACTAGGCTGGTGTATGAATCTAGTATGCTTCATGCTCCGTTTTCATTTCTGTGAAATAATAAAGGCATATTGTGATAACAACGTTTCCCAATAGATGGTATACTACAGTATGTTTTTTGTGCGCCATTTGTTCCTTTCCCTTTCTTGCTTGGTGCTCTAGTACCGAAAAAAAACATATTGCATTGCTAATAACACGGCATTGACCACGCGTTCGATAGTTAGTAAAAGACAAAGTTATCATTCCCGATTTGATTTGTAAAGTAGTTGTGTAGATCTTCCGTCGGGCGCGAATTCCCGAGTACACAACCGTGAGCCGGAGCTTCTGAAGTCCACTTTTCTCGATGCTCCTGAATGGTCAACAGGAGCCACCACTCATGACCTGCGAACCGCTTTGTTAGTACCACCTCACCAAAGCGGTTCGCGAAAGTGTGTCGCAAACGCGTGCACATGATGGTACGAATACTGTCGGATTCGAGCAATCTTAACACTCGCGGATAACCATAAGTTTGTCATTAACATTCACTGGTGTCGGTAACTGTCCGAGCAATCTCAACATAGTACAAGATCGTAGAGCTACAATTTTTTTTTTAAATTCTGATATGCTGAGTGTTCTCGTGGTGATCCCCATCTTGTGGTGATCGAAGCGGTGGGCGATGTTGTATGCGCGCATCTGAGCATTCTTGACCTCATTTGGCCACTTCGAGTTCTGGCGATCCTTGTGGAAGTTGTGGGGTACCTTAGCCTCCCGACACCCAGTATAGCAGCGCTCTGGCGAATGGGGCAACTTCGTGAAGCAGTACTCGCATTCGAACTGCTTCGAGGCGTCAGGTGGCGGCACCTTGCCATAAGTGGGCTTCTGCCTCTCCGCATTGTTCGCCTCCCTTGTAGGCCTCCTCGCACCATCACCACCAGACTGAGCTGGCTCCTTCTTTTTGGGGTCCCTGCGTTTGTCCCCAGTCTTGTGGGAGGAGCCAGAACGCCTCATGGAGGACACCAACTCAGAGAGGTCAAGCCCCAGCATCCTGGCTTCGTAGCAGGAATACACGCAAGTCAGTCTGCGTACGAGTTCCTGCTGGAGCGTCAGGGCCCATGCTTCTGCATCGTTCTTCAACTTATCCTGCACCTCCACGATGACCTCCAGGTCCTCCCAGGTGACCCTGCTGGGTGCAGGATGGCTGACTCGCAGCTGCTCCGATACGCGATCTCGGTACTCCTTGATGCGCAGACCCTTGATGCACTCCTCAACGTCCTGTCTGACGATGGAGTCCCCCACTGACTTGCCAGCGTTGAGCGCCGCTTCCCTGCGTCGGCAGCTTTTCACGTAAGCGAGGCCATCCTGCTCGGCGGTCTGCGACTTGGCGACCAACAGGTCCTCCTTCTCCTTGGTGCCCTTCAGCAGGAACTTGGCCTCGAGCTCTGCAATGAACGCCCTCAAGGCCCAAAAATAGTGAGAGTCCTCCGTGCCATCCGGCCCTGTGAGACCCTTGGTGGAAGTTGCTTCCTCCTCCCACTCGTTAGACAGCTCACCCTCAGCATCACTATCCTCGAACTTCTTGCAGACTGCCCATATTGCCCCTGGCGCCAGCTCATGGAAAGGAGGTTGTGCGCAGCGCACTGAGCCCTGGTAAGAGTCCCTCGTAGTGAGGTCCTTCAAGACGTGACATGCATGGGAGGCCATAAGGCCATTCTGCTGGAACAGTCACACCGCTCGCTTTGTGACTCTTCCTATAGTAGTGTGTATGACTGTCACCCGAACCCGAACCCTAACTGTTTATGCCCGTTATATCGGGTTAACTTATCAACTTTATTACATTCTGAGAAAACTTATCACTGAGTGAATATATCCCGAGTCCTAGGGGTATATCCAACAGGTTTGGCCCCACGCACTCTTTGTTTAGACACTGCGTAGTTTGGCCATGTCAGGCTAAACACCGACGCTTGAGATGGAGTGAGGGGCTCCTCTAGAGGCGCGGCGGAGCGGTATGGCCTAGTTTCGCGGCTGGTTGATTGGACTTACGGAAAGCTCGGGCTCGTGGCTGCTTGATTTTCCCGTACTACGCGTTGGTAGACGTTGGAATTTTGGTCGGATCCGACACCAAGTTCCTTGGCCGCGTTGTTAGATCCACATGCACGTTTGGGGAATCTTTTACGCCGCAGCTTTCCTTCTTTTCCTCGACAACCGCCTCACGACTTTTGGCCGCCGCTCCTTCCGCACCTCGCCACATTTGCCCTCACTTCGTCTCTACAGTCTTCTACATCATGGTTGCGACTAGATTGACCTCAAGTATGGCGTCACGCCGACGCTCGCTAGCTACAATTTTCGACTCCGCTGCCGCGCGTAATTCCGTCACGCCGGCTACACCGGCACCCGCTGGTGCTCCAGCTGCGAACTCCGCACAAGCCGTATTCTTGGCGGGTGTTCGCTCGCTCACGCGTGAGCGCTTCGACGAGAGCGTGGCGAAGCACGTCATCCGGAAATGCTTTCCCGACAAGCATGACCGATTTACGGGTACGGAGTCGAACGCTCAGGTGCTCCTCTCCAAGCTGGTGCCTGCTCTCCAGGAGGCATTCGAGGCCGAGGACGCGCTGTTTGCCCCTATGTTCGACTTGGAGGACTCCACGTTGGCCGTGCGGCCCGAGGCCAACAAGCTCCTCTTCTCAACTCTCGAGCTCATCGTGTCTCCCGCCTCTCCAGCGGGTGACTGGCTCGAGGCATCTGCGACCTTGCACCCTCTGGACGGCAAGCGGGCCCTGCTGGAGCTCGCACGGCGTCTGCTGGACTCCGGTGCACCCTTCCAGGGGACATCGGACCTCATTGGCGTCCGTTTTAAGGCCCACACCGACCCGTCCGAATCCATCACGGACTTCAACGCGGCCTTACGGTCCGCCAAGAGGCGCAACACCCTCGACGATGACGAGGTGAAGGAGCTCTTCCTCGCCGCGCTGGACCCTGCTTTCTACGCGCCGGTGGTGTCGAGGCTCTTCACGCACCAGCAGCGGGCGGCCGTGGACCTCCTCACCATTCAGCAATGGGTCCTCGAGTGCTACGCCCGACACGTGGCAGCCGGTACGCACACTGCCTCGTTCACCCTGTCCGCGGCGGCCGTGGCCACTGACGGCGACACCTCGCAGCTGTCCGACCTCACGGCCATCATCCTCGACGTGAAGCGGCAGCTGAAGGTCCTCACGGACAAGGTCAACGGGCGGGGTTTTACCCCGCGGGCGGACAAGAACAAGATCGGCAACGGGGGAGGCGGCTCCGGTGTTCGTTTTGCGGCAGGTGACCTCCCGACGGGGGGAAACTGGCCGCAGTCGCAGGTGAGGAACGAAGCGCGTTGCTTTCCACAAAGGCAGCGGCGACTTCATTCCGTTCTGCCAAAATTCAACGTGCAAGAAGGACGAGGCCCGCCACTGGCACCGCGACTGCCCGAACGGAGGCAAGCACGGCGCTGGGGGAAGCTTCCACAGCTTCTCCCTCGGTGACATCGAGAACGACTTGCTGGAGGAGCAGTTTCAGACGGCCATGGACGAGTAGCACGACGGCGAGCGGTTCGATGCGCTCTGCCTTCTGGCGGGGGGCAAGCCGGAGATGCTCGACGGCGTTTCGGCGTGTTCCTTCGGGATCGAGCCGGAGCGGGGACACGGTGCGCTGCAGGAGTTCCTGCCCTACTGCCAGCCTGCCACCCACATGGGCGGCTTCACGGTCGATGGTGTCGAGAGCGGGATCTCGGCTGCCGCTTGCACGCATGTCCGCGAGGACGCACCGCCGGCGCCACCGCCTGCGGCAATCACGCATGTTTACCCGGTCGAGTCGGAGGCGTCCGACGCCGGTGACATGATGCCGGTGGACCCCATGCACGCGCACGAGCCCGACCTCTGCTTTGCGGACCGAATCGCGCGGATGGGGGGACTCTCGATCACGGCTGAGGGCGAGGACTTGGCGATGCGGTACATGCACGCCGGGTCGGAGACCGACTCTTGCGACGGCGACGCGGACGGGTCTGCAGCTGGGTATGACCCTATTGACGGCGAGGATGCGGTCCCGCCGCCTCTAACATCTCGTCGGGGATGCGGTGCACCGCCTTGGGGGTTTGGCCGCTCTTCGGCGATTGCGGTGATGGTGTGTGCTCTCTTCTGTGTTTGCGCCAGCACCGCGGCGCCAATCTCGGCTGCCACTCTTGGCGAGGCATGTGCACCGGACCACACCGGCCTGGAGGTCGGTGGTGCTGCCGAGGCGACCACCAGCGAACCTGCATTCACTTCTGCGGCACCGGTTGCTATTCCACCGCACCGGCACGGCCGGCACCGTGCTCGGCAAGGCCTTCACAATGCACCGATCGGGCTTTACATCCCGGTACCTCCGCTCCCGGTCCCGCCCACTTCACCGCTGTATTGGGATGCACCACCGTCACCGGACTACTCACCGGGACCGACTACTGACGAGGAGGACGGGGAGGATCCCTCGCACGACGATCGAGACCTTTCAGATATCTTCTGGAGCTCTACGAATGATTCAATCACGGCATCGACATCTTCAATTCACGGCACCATGACTGTGCTGCGGGCCGGCACAGCAGTGCCACCGACAACTAGTGGCTAGGAAGTTAATCATGCCGCTCCTGCACAGTGAGATTGACCGTAGCTGTATGTTGGCCTAAACAAGAATTTTGAAAAATTTTATTCAAAATTTAGGTCAAAATTCAGCCCAAAAAAAAATGTCAAAATTTTGAAAAATATAGGGGGTCCGTAGGAAAAATATCCACCCCCGTCTGCAATTTTTAAAGTTGGACCCCCATCGATCGATATTTTTCGAAAATTTGTCGAAAAATCTGACAGAGACGGTCGAGACGGTGTCGGCTGTCGATGTCGATGTCGCCGCCCTTCCTTTCGTTCAGATTTACAATATTCTTTGTCGACAGTAAGACGCAAGAACAGCCAACAGCGAACAGGGGAGGATCACCATCACCATGCTCGTCGAAGAGTATTCTTCAGCTTCAGAATCCGATATATCTGATCTCGACGTCGAGGACACCACTAACAAGACAACTCTCCGCCCAGTACACCTAGACCTGGGACGTGACGATGGCGACTCATCGGAGGACAGCGACGACCGCGAACCGAGTCGCTTGGAGGCAGCGTATGCACGCACGCGAGCACAACCCCTAACAAACGCCTTCGACCAGTTGAAGCGGAAAAGGAGCTCCCAGCAGCATGCGGATAGCGAGCTGCCGCAGCAGCCGGCTTTAGCAGCGCACGAGCGAGAAAGGGCACCTTCTCTGAAACCTCCCTCTGGAAAGAAGCGTGCAGGAGGGGGTGTACGCATCACGAAGGAGCCGAAGATCGAGCCCTCCAAGCGCATCACCGAATTTCCCGACCAATGTTTGCGTATCTCAGCAGGGAGGCTCTTTTGCGGTTGTTGCAAAGAGACCTTATCACTCTTGAAACAATCCGTCAAAACCCACGTGCTCAGCGCCAAGCATCTTGGAGCTAAGGAGAAGTTTGTCCGAATAACCGAAAATACCAAAATGGGCATAACTTTTGAAATACTTGGCCGTTTTCGGTGAAAAAAAAAACCACAAATAGGTCTTGTAAAGACGAACAGAATGATACATCATTTGTTAGCATAGGTTTTAATTTATATAAATGGGAGCAATA
The DNA here is from genome assembly GCA_001247695.2 of Cymbomonas tetramitiformis. Taxonomy (NCBI): domain Eukaryota; kingdom Viridiplantae; phylum Chlorophyta; class Pyramimonadophyceae; order Pyramimonadales; family Pyramimonadaceae; genus Cymbomonas; species Cymbomonas tetramitiformis. The sequence goes on from LGRX02034149.1 coordinate 45,821, forward strand.
TTTGTAATGTGACACTGATTTTGCAGATACAATGCATTTTTTCGAACTTTTGACACAATTATCCTTTCCGGATAAAATTTGGTGTGTGAATAGATCTTGTTTAAACGAACATTTTGATATGTCGTTTGTTATCATAGGCGCAATTTTTCATAAATGGGAGCAATATTTGTAATGTGACATTGGTTTTGCAGATACGATGCATTTTTCCCTAACTTTTGACACACTTATCCTTTCCGGATAAAATTTGGTGTTGCCAACCTTGATAACATTTCACCGCGACATAACATCTCACCGCAACATAACCGCTCAACGCGACATAACATCTCATTGCGACATAACATCTCACCGCATTATTTCATCTCACCGCATTACCACATCGCAGCGCCTCCGCGCCTGCGCGCCTGCGCGCCTCCGCGCCTCCGCGCCTCCGCACCGCCGCACCGCCGCGCCTCCCTCAGCGGCTCTACGGCTCCGAAAAAAAGAGGAAAAATTTCATCAAAATTTAGGCATCCTGAAAAAAAGGGCAAAAAAATATAGGTTCGGCCCCGAAAAATGGGTCAAAAAAATTTAGGCGATTTTAAAAAAAAATCTTGTTTAGGCCAAGCTGTATGTGCAGAAGGGTCCGATCACGGACCGGTTTCAGGTTTACAACTCTTGACAGGGAACCGCCCTGCCAGAAAGGACAGGCCTTCCTTTAGAGCCCAATTTCCACCGCTGTAGATGGTGTTTGTTCACAGGTTTCACTTTCGGCTAGCCAGTCACCACACTAGGTGGTGTGCTGGAACAGTCACACCGCTCGCTTTGTGACTCTTCCTATAGTAGTGTGTATGACTGTCACCCGAACCCGAACCCTAACTGTTTATGCCCGTTATATCGGGTTAACTTATCAACTTTATTACATTCTGAGAAAACTTATCACTGAGTGAATATATCCCGAGTCCTAGGGGTATATCCAACACATTCTTCATGTATGAAGCGCACCACCAGTCATAGGCGACTGAGGTGGCATGATCATCTCCTGTTAGGAGTGAAGGCAAGAGGTCCCACAGCGATCTGTAGTCTGGTTTGGACTCCATGAAGGCCTTCTTTGCCAGTGTGTTGAGCGAGTGAAAAGCCGTTGACCTCGTATGCCTGCGTATCTTAGCCTCGTGAGCCCGCTGTACTTTTGCCACCATTTCAACGAAGCGCCTGATGAAAAGCGCCCTGTCCTCGCTCTTGCCACCAGTGTAGCTAAGCTTGTCATCAACCTTGTCAAGTGTGTGACTGTCCCTGTCATGATAATCCATCTCGTCTACGTCGTCAAACGCAAAGAGGAACTGATTGGCTGCTGCTGCTGCTCTTGCTGATGCTACTGCCCTTGCTGCTGCTACTGATGTTGGTGTGGAGGGGCTGGATTCTGGACCCGACCCTTCTGTGCTCATATAGCCAATGTCAAGCTGCTGAGTGCTTCTCTCCCGTGCCAGTCGCCGTGCCTCACGCTGTCTGGACTGGACAGTGGCAGCGCTCAGCTCCGCCTCACTCTCCGTGATCAAGTGCTACGTCAATGCTCAGCAAGTGGGACTAAGGAAGCGTGTCCTTCTTTGGCGCAGAGCTTGTTTACCAACAGGATGCAGGCTTAATTCAGACTGGTTTAGGCCAGTGCACTGAGTGCCCCTGGATTCACACCGTTCTGAACCAGCAGGAGGACGAAACGCGTGCAGCCAGCGCGAGCCCAAAGGTCCAGCAATATGTCCCAAAGCTCTGAATCAACAGCAGATGTAGAATAGGGGCTTAATCCAGGCTGGTTTAGGCCAGTGCACTGAGTGCCCCTGGATTCACACCGTTCTGGAAAAGCAAGGGGAGGAAACGCGTGTAGCCAGCGCAAGCCCACAGGTCCAGCAATATGTCTCAACGCTCTGGATCAACAGCAGATGCAGAATACTTGTGCAAGAAGGGCTTAGAGCTGGGCCAGTGTGCTGAGCACCCCTGGATTAGCTAAGCCAACGTCCATCAAGAGCACAGAGCCTATAAAGACAGCACTTCTTCCAACAAGGTACCAGAAATAGCACGAATACGCAGTGGTGTGAGCTAAGCCAGTGTGCTGAGCACCCCTGGATTCACAGCACCACTGCTCATTCAGGGCACGGAAGTTGGCATGGAAGTCCACCCCCAGTCCAATAAGCAGGAGAGAAAGTTGCCAAACAGAGTTGGGAGCTAAGCCAGTGTGCTGAGCACCCCTGGATTCGCAGCACCACTGCTCATTCAGAAGGTAGCTGGTGATATAAGGGCCTCACCGGCTGCCAAGTACTGCAGAAGAGATAAAAGAATTCTCATACCCATCATGATAAAGAACCAGAGAATACCCAGGTGGTGAACAACACTCCAGGCTGGGCCAGTACTCAATTAGGTCTGAATGTACCAGTCACCTCTGCCACCTAGTCCGAGAAAATGGGAGTGGGTGGCGCCCCCGGCGCCACGGGAATTTTGTTGGTTTGCCCGGGAAATTGTACGATGCCCGGGAAACCGTCCCGTGCGCCGAAGGCCCACGGGCACGGGCGCCGCCTGTGAAAAGAGGAAAGAGGGGAAAATGCGGGCCGAAGGCCCGCGCTGGCCCGGGAAACGAGGGGGGGAAGAAAAGCAAGTTGTCTTTTATGGCAGAAGGTTGGTAACATATTGCAACTCTCGTCGTCCCGTATCAAATGTGTAAATTTGTAATATATGTATATAGAGTACTTGGATTCCTGGATATCAAAACTTTTTGGCATGATAAAAGCTACTAGGTAGACGATATTGTGTTTCAGAGAAGATAGGATGCTTCGATTTTAATAATCACAAATCACTAGTTTAAAAGTGAAATTTGTGTGAAATGCACGTTTTTACTAAGCGGCTTGAAAATAAATATACCCAAAATCGTGGAGCGGCCGCTCGCGCGGGGCCTTTTTTTGGCGGCCTTCGGCCGCATCCGGGAAAACCGCGCCTGCGGCGCCACGGCTTTCAGCCGTTTCTCGGACTAGGCTCTGCCAAACCAGTAAATAGTGTATATAAAAACCACTCACTTGTCACCTTCAGGGCTGATGCCGCTGCTATCCCTCTGACAAGCTCGCTCCTGCTTCAGGTTTAGGCCAGTACACCAGGGGTGTCCCTGGATTAACCGTCAGACAAGGTAGAACTGCCAGAGAAACCGTAAGGTGGAAGTCCACTCATAAGGTAGCAACTCACTGCTGATCCGCTCCTAGTTGTTAAGCCCAGGCAGATGCCGCCGCTAATTAACTCCCAGGTCGCACACTTGCCTTTCAGTTAGGCCAGTACACCAGGGGTGTCCCTGGATTCACTTCAGACAAGGTGGTCAACTGGAGAGACCACTGGAAAATAGCTCATCAAGGTGGTCATTCACTGCTGATTCACTTTGTCGCTGCCGCCGCCCAAGCTCATGCCGTGCTGATTAGCTTCTAGATGAAGAACACCTGTTCGCAGTTAGGCCAGTGCACCGTGGGTACCCCTGGATTCACTGTAGAACAAAGTGGTAAGGCTGAGCATATCACAGGATAGGAGGAAGCCGCTCATCAACCAGTGAATTCAGTGCTGATCCGCTGTCGCCGTCGCTCGCAGCCTTTTTCCGTGCAAGTACCACCAAGTTTAGAGAAGAGGAAGGGTCCGCCAGTGCACCGTGGGTGCCCCTGGAGTCGCCTGACTTCCGAATCCGCTCTCACAAGCTGCTGCCGACTTCTCGCCAAAGGGTCTTTACTTCCGAATTAACACTGAAATAAAAAGCCGCTCCGCGCAGAACATTATTATCTTGAAAAAGGATGAAAACAACAGTAAAATATTTTCATAAAAGGTTGGTATAATAACACAAAGTACGAATTATTATCCAAAGCTGTGAGCAGAACTATCTTAGCACTGTAGCACTGGCACGCGAACAGCCACCTAGCACTCTTGCAAGGCAAGATAATAATGAGTCCACTAGCCTGACCTACAGTCAGAGCTTACTTATATCTCAATGCTCTGTCACATTTCCCAAAACTGTAACGGGTTCTAGCCCCTAAATCTTCATCTGGCCAATGGAAAGTCATTATTCCATGCCAGCACTAACAATGTTACCGTTCACCACATTTTGACTGACACGTCAGTGGCAGAGTAGTCACTGTCATCTTCATCTTATCATTTCTTGGTCACCCAATCATGACCATATCTTCTCTGGCAGGTCTGCACCTCTCGGGCAGTCATATTCGCGAAGCCTGTCATACTGTCGCCTCTGTCACGCGTGTCACCAGCTGGACAAACCCGGCGCGGTACCATGAGAAGCCGGCGTTTGTTACAAGTGGAAGCCCACATTCGTGAATCGCCGATATGGGTCGAAGGGCTCGCCAACGTGTACAATACCGTAGGGGTTGTTGTCCCCCCTAAAAGTCATAAATCAAGTCCGCGACCGTCGTAAAATGCGGAATTCGTTATATCGGGCATTTGCTTCAATTCCCGTCCATCGCTCTTCGGTTGTGTCGATTCCCATATTCAACATATAAGGGATTAAAGTATGGGATTATAAATTCTCGAATATTGAGAGGATCTGATAAATTATCCGCATTTCTCCATACGCATGCACAATTCCATATGTCCAAAATGACCATATAGGATATGTGTCCCGTAATTAGCCAATTCTGCGATGCACACAACTAAAGTTGATAAGATAGTACCTATTTCGACGTTGCCGAAAACGATGGTCAAGTCCGCCTTTTTTGCTAGTCCGACTTATTCGTTTGGTGTGAACCGCATGTACAACTTAGGGGACGGGTAGAGGACTTTTATGATAGGGATTGCGCGCGTTGGCGCTAGTATGAAGTGTAATTAGTGTGCACATATTGTATGTACGGTGAGCGTTACATGAAACCCACATGCATATGGACTAATTCTGTGACCCCTACTACACCCCTGTTGCGATGTACTGTAGAGACGCCTTGTGCTTGTAGGTGGGCGACAGGGGCACATGCGGAAACAGCGCAGCTTGGACCTCACCCATCGCAAACCGGAGCTGGAGTGTCCAAGAAAGTGTACCCTGTGCCCGCGCTTCTTCTGCGACAACTCTTTCAACATCTGAAGTTCGCTGAAGACCCTGGTGAGCGGTTCCCTTGGGTTAGCGTCCTTGAGGCGGGACCTCGGGTTCCCTCCCACAACCGTCATGTTCATGGCGATGGGAACCAGTAAACCCAAGAACTGGCAGGAACCAGAGAACCCAAGAACTGGCGGGAACCAGAGAACCCGAAGACTGGTGGGCACGGAGAACCCAAGAACCGAAGGGGGCCCAGCAAACCCGAGGACTGGCGTAGTAGTTGTAGGATGTGCATACGTGACGAGAGCATCGAGGCATCTGTCATATTCATCAATGATTTCGTACCTCAAAGGAGTGTTTCAGGAGAAGTTCACTCCTAAGGGGGGGGAGAGTTGTGCCAGGGGGCATAACGCTGTTGAAATTCAGAAAGTTGATATGACAGTATGACAGTATGCCAGGATGACAGGATGACAGTATGACTGTATGACTGTGTGACTGTAGATGAATGCCGATGTACTGGAATAAGATCGATGTCGAATGACGAATCAGTGAGACAGTAATTGAGAGCAAGGCTATGACCGGTATGATGGTCACGGGATGACGGTGTGAAGGAATTCCGTGACAGTTCGGCATTGATAAGGACGTTCAGAAATGGTTTCGGCCTTCTTGAATACAAACTTGCAATGTAACTAACCTAGCCAGTAACTCTCATAGACTCGAAATAGTATATAGTAAATAGTAATAAATTGTTCCGTCACGACAATCCGATAGTCCGATATTGACAAGTGCCACCGGGCACACAGGGTGAGGTGGTGTCATGGGGACTGGACTTTCCCCCACTGTATGGGGGGGTCCAGATCTCCCTGTTTTCACCCCTTGACCTGAGTGGCTTGCCGGTTTGTCATTCTCCATCTGTGACCGACCGACCGTTCCACACTGCATCCGATAAAACCCTTATTATTTTATCTTATTCAGTTTTAGCTCAGCCGGACCTTCACAGTTTCCCTTCCCTGTGTGTTTTCAGAGTCTAGTGATATATATATACACTTCTATATATATATATATCACTATTCTCATCAGATTGTGGCGTTGTTTTTGTTTTTCTCCCTTTGTGTATCAAGTTGGTATCTCTCAATATATACAGGATTGGTTCTGTATCCGGTTTTCTGCCCTGTTTCTTTCCCCACTTAAATGCACACGTCTCCCTTGGCAGGTCACTTCTCTGTGAGCAAAGCTCACGAGTGGGCGAAAAAAAATCTGGGAAGCAGATTTGAAACCAGATTATGTTGCGGAAGATCCTTCAGTGCACACAGCGAAGAAAGCAAGGGGAGCGCGTTGGAGAGCAAGTGGTGACACTTGCAGCTTTTTTAGACGAGGATGATGAATGTGATGAACTTGAGGAAGCGAGTGGAATGACCGGCCAGGATTCTTGTGAAAAGCAAGAGATTGATCAATCTTTCGAGGTAGCTGGCAAAGACGTGAACCCTCTCGATTGGTGGCGCGTGCATCAATTTGAGTTGCCAGACTTGGCAAAGATGGCACGTTCTCGTTCGGTGATGACCGTGCTTTCCGGGGGCCTACTAAATGGGCTGTGGTTGTGTTGCACTTCCCCACCCTTCTGCCCAACAGACAGTGCTCTGGAGCAGCTGCGACAGCTGGTGCAGCTGGTGGCCGGGCCCTTGGGAAGGTGTGCCAGTATTGTCGGAAGGTGTGCCAGTATTGTCGGGGGACGCAAAACGGGATCGTGTGTTGCTGTCTCGAGTATGCCCGACTATTGTGCCTCAGTTGCAGCGGGGTTAAGTGACGGGTATACAGACTCCTAGGACCTACAGAACCTACTTGGACCTACATACATTGAGCTACAGGACCTACAGTAATCGCTCACCTTTAAGGAAACTCGACGTTAAGGAAGCAGCCAGCGTTTTGGGAAGGGGGGGGTACCCAAGTTGACGAGAATAGCTGGCTGGTCTTTTTTGCTAAGGAAATTCTCCAAAATAAGGAAATTGGTTGCTGGCAGATCACCGAGAGTGGATTCTCTTAAATTCTATGAAAATAAGAAAATCCCGCTGAATTTTTTTTCGAATAAGCTGAAATTCAGCATATCAGCCGGGAAAACCTTGTGAGTCAAAAGTACGGCTCTCTGGGTCCATACTGTACAGTTGGTAACAGTGGTGGACTCTCTAAATTTTAAGAAAGCTGCTGGGCTGAGTTACGTGGACGTGGATGAGTTTAAGAAATTAGCTGGCTGGCTCGAAATCCGAAATTCCTTATTCTTAGCGATTCTCTTAGGACGCGACGCTGGCGGGGGGGGGGGGTACCCAAGTCG
>LGRX02034150.1:0-25352 GCA_001247695.2 Cymbomonas tetramitiformis
CTTCACCATGAATAGATACGTATTGCGAAAGCCATATACACCCACGCGTATTGTCGGGAACCCTAACATTTTAACGAATTCGCTGAATAATTTCAGCTTCGAACCCAAAGTGTCCGGAGGCTGAATTTCAGCTCATATATAGCCTCATATATAGGCTGAATTTCAGCTCATATCTAGGCACATATATAGGTTGCATTTCAGCTCATATATAGCCTCATATATAGGCTGAATTTCAGCTCATATCTAGGCACATATATAGGCTGCATTTCAGCTCATATATAGCCTCATATATAGGCTGAATTTCAACTCATATATAAGCTGAATTTCAGCTCATATATAGGCTGAATTTCAGGTGATATATAGGCTGAATTTCAGCTCATATATAGCCTCATATATAGGCTGAATTTCAGCTCATATATAGGCTGAATTTCAGCTCATATATAGGCTGAATTTCAGCTCATATGTAGGCTGAATTGTAGGTGATATATAGGCTGAATTTCAGCTCATATATAGGCTGAATTTCAGCTCATATATAGCCTCATATATAGGCTGAATTTCAGCTCATGTCTAGGCACATATATAGGCTGCATTTCAGCTCATATATAGCCTCATATATAGGCTGAATTTCAGCTCATATATAAGCTGAATTTCAGCTCATATATAGGCTGAATTTCAGGTGATATATAGGCTGCATTTCAGCTCATATATAGCCTCATATATAGGCTGAATTTCAGCTCATATATAGGCTGCATTTCAGCTCATATATAGGCTGAATTTCAGCTCATATATAGGCTGAATTTCAGCTCATATATAGCCTCATATATAGGCTGAATTTCAGCTCATATATAGGCTGAATTGCAGGTGATAAATGCTGTGAATCCTCTCGGTACATCATTAGTCACTGAAAATGTTTGCTACAAATTTCAGCATACATTAACATTGGTTTCCCTTCCTTTCCATATGATTCTCACACCTTTGTAATATTTATGTTTTTGATATGCCCTTCATATATTCTTCACACATTTTTAATGCATTCTTCACACAATATTACTATGTTCACATATCATATTCGTATATATGAGCTGAAATGCATGATACTAGCTGGGTGTGTGAAAAGCATGTTGAATATTGCAAATACATACGAATTTTGTGTTAAAGGTGTGTTAAAAGTATATTACAATACTACTGTGGGCTATACGCGCACAGAATGCCGCTCAAATTTGTTTCACACGCAGAGATATCACACGTCAATTTTATGCACGGGTGAACTACACAGTCACACTGTCTCTAACTGTCTTTAACACACTAGTACATCCGTCTCCTCGGTATCGTTGTCCGGAGGCAGTTCCTCGCTACCTATTTTACGTACGGGTGAAGTAAGCTATGAATAACCAAGCACTGGTGATGGATATCATTAGGGTCATCAGGACCTATGTAGTCCACGACAGATATTATCCTGTCAACTGCAACCAGCATTCGACCACTCACGTCAAACTCCACTCGGAACTGTACTGAAATGAGCCCGTCTGCATCACACGTGTGTTGTACTTCGTCGATGAGAGCAAGTGCCCTGTTCTCGATAACTACAAAAGCAAGCAACGTCCCGTACATGGGACCGTCAAAATACACCAACGGACGTTGACGACTATCGTAGACATCACCGGATGAGAAAAACTTTCGATAATAACGCACACCGTCAGCCATACAAACAACCGGAAGCTGGCCGTAACGTAGAGATACACTCTCAACGGTTTCTTTGAGAAACATGCGCGGGGCATAAGCTTTTCCAGAAACTGTGGAAATCCCGTAGGAATATGACTGGCGAAGGATCGCACTCTGCATGAGAATGTAGTTGGCGATCACTTTGTGGGGGTCCTTTGTGGCGTGATACCGGGTCACGCGCTTTGCAAACTGCATACAACGCTCGACCCAGCTTTCCATAATGTAAGAAGTCAGCCCAAAAAAGTCTTCTTGATCCAGCAGGTGTGCGATAACTTGGTGCAAGTTGTGGGTAAAAAACGAGACTGAAAAATATTTTTCAGATAGTTTCGCAAAGTCATCCAACCAACTCTGCACTTTACGACGAAGCAACTCACACCGCTTGAACCGACGGCACAGAAAATATACTGCTATCTTATGCAGCAAGAGCAACAAATGCCATTGGTATGGCTTTAAAAGGCCTCGGTATAGGTAAATTCCATACCCGCATATTAAAGACTTAAGTTGCTCGAATGAGTGAGATAACAGGTGCAAAACCGGGTTTGCAATTTCGCGGGAAGAATATTTGCCAAAAATGGCAGAGCCACGTAGAACTGCTACCCTATTAGTGACGATCGATTTTCTTTTTTTCGACATGTCCGCGTGTATCCTGATGAAAAAACTCTTGACGACGCCCTCGGTGAATTTGTGACACACAGGAATTAAGACGCTGTGCACGAGATCAAAAGTATCCAGCTCAGAAAGTCGCGAAAGGAGTGTAAAAGGTCGGTGTGGGGCGTCACTTTCACTGAGACGTTTGAGAACTTTGGCGCTGTACCTTGGAGCATCTCTGGCGTGCCACATCTCGTCGTTACCATGCAGGATGTATTGAGCCGACCGCTCCAAGTATCCCAGCCAACGTACTGCGCCGTGATACCAAATTCCTTGAAAACAGCTTCGGTCACACCCGAAAACTCCCGCGTGTCCTTCCCACGTTTTTATCTTCGCGCCAGCCGGAGTATCTGCAGACCATGCAACCAGGAAGGGGATATGGTTAAAAGACCGACCGTTTGCGTCGGTCACTTGAAAGCCAGTACAGAGACGTGTGAAATCGTCGACGATGCGATCCACGTAAGTCTGAAAACAATGACCTTCTTCATTTGGCGAAGTAGGGGGCTCACTCGGCCCCGGGATAATAGCGAGGCATTTAAAAAAACGCGACTTCGATCGCATGCAGCCATGCAGGTTCCAGGAACGTAAAAAGATAAGACCTAAACTGTAGGTCTTCCATTCAAAAGGCTGTACCCAATCTAGTCCAAGTTCATACAACCCATTGTCAGGATGGAAAAGATCACTTGCCACTTGGGCGGGGTCGTGGACCTGAGAAATGTGGCGTCCGCCCCATGCGTCGTACTCCGGTCGGAGTCGGTCCTGGTAGAGGTTGCTGACGAACATCGGATCCAGGAAAAGCTCCTGCACCACGTATTCCACGCCAAAATATATCCAGTCAGATATGCCAGCAACAGCTGGAACCGTAAAGTCAGCCAATGGCGGGACACCCAGAACTTCCTTACAAGCGTACAAAGAGGGTGGATACAAGTTGGCTCCATCAATTTCCAGCATGAGATCATACGTGCCCTTCAGGAAATTATCTATGGATGGCCGTGGGATATTACTCTCAGATTTAAATTGAAGCACACGGCTGGCTTCAAAAGCAACAGACCGACTGGAACTCGCTGACAAAGGATAATTGCCTCGCTTAGCCCAGGATTCAGTGACAGTTGAAAAATCGGAGACGCTTCGGGTTGCAGTTCCCGGAAACCGCATCCACTCAGGCTGCTTCAGGCTATCCTCGCCCCCATCTATGAGACTAAGGCGCTGCAGCAGAGACGTCAGGCGGTCGGAACCGTCCAGAATAACACCGCTAACGACTTCAAACTCCTCATCAGTGTCAGAAACCTCAAAGGAAATTGGAGAAGCGCTGTTATCCACCTGCGGCTGTTGCGACATGGGCTGCACGGGCTGCGGAGCTCCCGTCATCATTGCCACCATTCTTCCTATGCCGCGCATGCCTATCGCTGCGGGCAGCATGCTGACCAGTAGGCATACCAGCGTCAGTAAATCAAGCGTCATTCTAGTTGCAACAGGCATCGTTACGACAGGCGCCTGCTTGTTTTTCTATCGAGGAGCAGGACACTGCTACTCAAGAATGGTCGACCCTGTCGCTTCTGCGCTGCTCAAGAATAGCTTATTTTTGGATGTGGACCGCAAGTCAACAAGATGCCATCTGTGCCGACCGTTAGACGTATCCTTACCGACCGTTACAGGTGACCGTTTTATTTACATGTATTGTCAAACCGTTGGATTGTATGTCTGGATCACGATCTCGATTTCTAATTGCGGTATCGTGACACGTTCAACGTTACGCGGCCCCCAGCCACCAACCGACCTCCAACAATCAACCAGCATTCCAAGGAGTTACGAGTTGAAGCGAGCAAGCAAGCATCTCTTGCATTGTTGGACCTGCCTGCACTCTTGCTGTAGTTGGAAATATCGTGGATACGCTTCAGATATATAGATTTTTTGGTGGAAAATCTCTTCTAGTAATGTTATTGGTCACAGCAGGAGTAACGGGCATGCTAGCTGGAGTCCGGAAGATACGGCAGTCCAGGTCAGATATCCTCATCCTCCCGTATTTGAACTCGACAGCATCAGGCAGGGCATCACTTTGAGAATCATCATGGCGGCACCCCGCTTTAAAACTTTGACTGTCACACCCGTATGTTCCTTTGGGAATGCAACTGAGGCAGACACCAGCCTTGCGATTCCTGCAAACATCACTGCTGAGATGTTGGGCTCTCTTGTTCGTAGACATTTTGGCGGTGACTCGATGGATAGGCTTTTTATGGACCAGGCGACCCATATCATGGCCTCCGACATGGTTATGGCCGAGATACTCACTCGTGATGCTAATTTGCAGGTGTATCTGGCTCCGGCACCGCAACCCTCTCCCGAACCTACCAACGAGGCCATTGTCCCGCGACGAGGAGGTGTACAGTCCCGCACGGCCCTCACGGCCCCCAAGAGGACCAGACCGAAAAAGCCGTACCAGCCCTTCACGCTCTTGCAGAACGGCATCATCCGCGCTGCTGTTAGGCAACACCTGAATGTTGACAGCAAGGGGTCTATGTACACTTTCGACGACCCCCGTCAGGACAAGAAGAAGTTGCCTGTGGTTATCGACGCCATCCAGAGTGCCCCGGAGTTCGAGGGTGTGAACGTGACGCGGATTTGGGGACGCCTGTCCGCCATGTCTGCCCTGCGTAAGCAGTACAACAAGAAGACAAAGAAGGTATTTTTTTAGCACAGCGTTCCTTTGCCCTGCCTGCCTATAACATGTCGTGCAGCGTATACAGTAGTCCTTATTTTTGCTGACATCTGCTGAAACAGAAACGCACACCAACTCCTCGGAAACGAGCATCGTGCAGTTTGCCACGGCGGGAAGGTGTGTGTTTTTTTTTTGGCACCTTTCTTTATTTTTGCACCTTTGTTTGTAAGTTTTTTTAAGCAATTTATCTCTCTTTCTACTTCATACATGTTTGAAATATTTTACGTGCTTTTCACACATCCAGCTAGTATGTGAGCTTTTTAAATGCGGTGTGTTCCTGTCTGTATTTTTACTTACACTTTTACTTACACGCAGAGCCCCCTCACGACGACACCGTCGACCCCTCCAGCTCGAAGTCGAAAGGCAAGAGGAAGGCTGTGGAGGCTGTGGAAGCGGAGTGGGACTACGTGTCCGACTCACAGTCGGACGAGGACGAACCCATGCCTGATCTTTACACGGATGACGACTCGGAGGAGATGGAGGTGACGCCGGTTGCTGCTGTGGTACGTGATGCGGCCGAGCCGAACTCCTACGAGCGTGAAAGAGAGGCGAACATCGAGAGGCGGAAGGCCTACATGCGAAAGCTCGGTTTGGACAAATGCACAGGTATTACAGGTGGCTCTTCCCCGCTGCACTGTGTTGTATTGCCATATTTCTTTTCTTCGTCTATTATTATATTTTAGTTGAGTTCGGTGGTATATGTGCTGAATATGTAGCGTCACACTGAGAAATAAACGTGGTAAAATGGTGGTAAAATGTGGTAAACTGGTGGTAAATTGTGGTAAATTGGCGTTTTACCACCATCATACTAATAGTGGCGGTATAAATCCCGTGGGTAATTTCCTATTGGTTACTGGGCACTTTTCTAACACGATTTTACCACATTTACTTATAGCGCGGTAATTATATATTACTGTTTACCATTGCTGTATATAATTTACCATGGTACCCCCCTACGACCGGTAAATTGACCCCCAATGGTAAAATTACCACATATGACCGGTAAATTGACCCCCAATGGTAAAATTACCACATATGGCCGGTAAATTTACCACGGTATGACCACGGTTAGACACGTGGCAGGCAGGATGCACTGTGATACAGACACGTGTGCAAGATTAGTGCACGTGGCAATCAGGCATGGAATGTTACATAACTGTTACCAGATATGCTAGGTAGGTAAGTATGTGGCTTGGCAACTCCCGGCCCCGTCCTGGTTTTGCAAGTAAGGTCACACTAGAAGCAATAAGAAGGAGAAAGGAAGGAAGGGCGCATGCTGCTGATTTCTAGCTTGCCGTTGCTAAGGTCTTGAGCATCGTGCAGATTTCATTCCTGGCCAAAGGTAGATGGCGTGGAGGGGGATTTTAAATCCCGGAGGGCGGTGGTAGATACACTTGGTCTCAAGGCGTGACGCCGGCATCAGCAGGGTATGTTTGGCATCCTCGTTCAAGACAAAGACGGCACGGCTGTTCATGCGCGCGTTTTTGATAGTCGGGTATGCCGTCACCATGGCTAGACGGCACACAGCGCAATGTGTGGCCGGGTCCCAGATCAGATAGTAAGCTTCCACGCGGCCGTATTCAAATGCATCGGCTTCAGAGGATGCTAAGGCTACGTTGTAGGAGATTCTGGTTACTGCCCTGGTGTACATCGTGGACGTGAAGTCCTCGTCGCCGTGCCGCATTCGTGGAAAACATAGGACGTCCAAGGCGTCCCTTTCTAGCTCGTATCGCTCACCGTGCATGGCACGCAAGGAAGCCGCCAGGCCCGGAAGCAGCCTTCCTTCCGCATCGGCGCTTAGCGCGGATACAGCCACGCCACCGCGGATGATGTGATGACCGACATCCATGAAGTGACACGCGAGCCCCGGGTCATCGCGGAAACCCGGGCCGTCCTCTTTCACCGAGTGCGCGACATAGTCTGGAAGGAACCGGATCCCGGGGTACAAGTGGGCCATGTCATCTACACGGTCTTTCAGCAAGTAGGCGTTACCGATGCATGAATCGATGGCCTTCCCCCCACCGGCTCCGGCACCACCCCCTTCGCCTCCCCCAACAGGCGCTCCACCCATAGCTCGATGTTGGAGCTGACAACGCCTACCTTCTCCTCTTGCTTGCACAAGTGTACCACGGCTAGGCGTAGATTCAGCGTCGGCATGTTCATAGGGCACTCGTTCTCAATAATGACAGCGAACTCCCTCATACGCAGCTCCGCTTGTGCGCGAGCCTCTGCGCGGTCTTCGATTGTGCCGGCGCACACCTGCCGGATGAAATATATCACAGCTTCCCTCAGCTTCCACCAAGCCCTGTCCAACTCTCGGTTGAGACTCTCCAGGACGTCCATGAATACCAGCGGGCTGAATATCAAAATGAAGTTGAGCCAGTCCTCCATAGTGTAGTTCCCTGCAAACAAACCAAGCGTTTCGGGCGACATCAGCATGCATACACTGTTCAATCAATGGTCGACCCATACAACGGGCCGGCCCATGCACACAATGCACGTAGATCTCGCATGCATGGGAAGAACAGCTTTCCTGCAATCATGCCTGCCAGCACACCTACCTGCATATAGGTGTGCGCTCACGTCAGGTCAACAAAAGTGCCCGTGGGCGTGGGCAGAACCCACTCCACTGCAATGCCGTAACCATGCAAGTCGACAAGTCTATGCAAGCAGGGCGAACTATCCCTTCGCCTATATAGGTCAACATGAGTCCCGCCGCGCGAAAGTCTCAACACCAGAACCGTGCTGTGTACTCGTTCCGCATAGACTGTCAGGGTGTTGTTCACCAGGTAGCCCCAATGACACCGGTGTTGGTCACACAAATATTTCTTTTGTTGAGGAGTAATGCCCGTCTGGGTAGAGCCCCAACCCGCAGACTTGGCCATCGCGGCCACAGTTCCCTTCAAGGCCTGCTCACTAAACTGGCCGGTAGTTGCCGCTGCTAGCGACCATATGAAACACTTGCCATCGCCGGGGACTTTTACAAGCAGCCATGTGCGTAGAGAGCAGCGAGAGCGGCCCTACAAAAACACGCGAACGGACACTGTCATAGGGGCATACACTCGATGGCTGTGGAAGCATGCGCAGCTCGGGACCGACATCGCCAGGTATCCATGGCCCTGTCGATGGCCCGGGGAGAGCCACTCTTTGGCCGCTGCTCACCCTTTGGCCGCTGATTCGCAACCGCAGATGAAGCAGCATAAGGCACAGCGCCGGGGAGAGTGCCGCACGCGCCACGCGCCTGATTCGGCGCGGAGCGGAACAGCCTCCCCGCACCCTTGGTCCCTGGGTCCTATGGTCCTTGCGTGCACACTATGCACCTATCTACCGTACACACACCCTCGCGCATCCCTCCCCACCCACGACCTGCAGCGCCGTTGCTCACCCTTTGGCCGCTGATTCGCAACCGCAGATGAAGCAGCATAAGGCACGGCGCCGGGGAGAGCACCGCACGCGCCACGCGCCTGATTCGGCGCGGAGCGGAGCAGCCTCCCCGCACGCTTTGTCCCTGGGTCCTATGGTCCTTGCGTGCACACTATGCACCTATCTACGGTACGCGCACCCTCGCGCATCCCTCCCCACCCACGACCTGCAGCGCCGCTGCTCACCCTTTGGCCGCTGATTCGCAACCGCAGATGAAGCAGGATAAGGCACAGCGCCGGGGAGAGCGCCGCACGCGCCACGCGTCTGATTCGGCGCGGAGCGGAGCAGCCTCCCCGCACCCTTTGTCCCTGGGTCCTATGGTCCTTGCGTGCACACTATGCACCTATCTACGGTACGCGCACCCTCGCACATCCCTCCCCACCCACGACCTGCAGCGCCGCTGCTCACCCTTTGGCCGCTGATTCGCAACCGCAGGAAGCATGATATGAAACTTACGACAGACGGACTGGTTTGAGCAGAGGCCACAGGCCCACATGCAACGAGGGAGGAAAAAGAAACACAGGAAACATGATTCTATGAAACTTAGGACGGACGGACTGGTTTGAGCAGAGGCCACAGGCCCACATGCATCAAGTCGAGCAGAGGCCGCATATATGAAGCAGGATAAGGCACAGCGCCGGGGAGAGCGCCGCACGCGCCACGCGCCTGATTCGGCGCGGAGCGGAGCAGCCTCCCCGCACCCTTTGTCCCTGGGTCCTATGTTCCTTGCGTGCACCCTATGCACCTTTCTACAAAGAAATAAACAAAGATATATGCCGGGAAAAAAAACAATCCCACCCATGACTCGCTGTTCACCCCTTGGCCGCTGATTCGCAACCGCAGATGAACAGTCGCCCGACAGGCTGCTGACCAGGCACCCGCGGAGTGGCGGCTGCGTTCACTAGATGAAGGGCGGGCGGGCGGGATCCCGTACGGGAAGGGAGGGGAAGGAAAAGTTCACGGTCTTACCGGGTTTTCCTCGACCACTCCTCCAGCGACCGGGGGAGGCCGCCTCCCTGCACGGTTGCAGCTTCGGAGGCCTGCGCACCAGTTCACGAAAGCATGTTTGAATCCACTGCGGAAACCATGGGATATTCCCACAGCAGTGGCATCCCACAGCGTGCATGCCGGAAAACAGGGGAGTCCACATACCTGAATGAATACGCACAGCCGGTGACTTTTCCTAAGCACGTGATTCCGCACCAGGGCGCAGTCACCGGCTGTGTGTATCCACATATTCGCTGACCACCTATTTACGCAGAAACTTTCAGGAGCCGTCCGCTCTTTCAGTCGAACAGCGGTTAACTAATTAAGCCACGAACCTATCTAACATGCACATCCACAAGAGACAAGCATGGGGCACGTAACCTTTGGAGCGAGTGCGGCCTGGCCTGCATACCTGAATGAATACGCACAGCCGGTGACTTTTTCTAAGCACGTGATTCCGCACCAGGGCGCAGTCACCGGCTGTGTGTATCCACATATTCGCTGACCACCTATTTACGCAGAAACTTTCAGGAGCCGTCCTCTCTTTCAGTCGAACAGCGGTTAACTAATTAAGCCACGAACCTATCCAACATGCACATCCACAAGAGACAAGCATGGGGCACGTAACCTTTGGAGCGAGTGCGGCCTGGCCTGCCTCGCTGCCAACCGTGGCCGTCCTTGCCCGTTTAGGTGCACCTTGTTCAGCAGCGCTCGTTGCTCCTGTTCGGGTACTCTCCATTCTTAAGTAACAGTACTCGCTTTAAAAAGTAAACTACCTGTTCTGCATACATTGCAACAGAACTGCTTTCTGTCACCCGCGTGATTCAAGAAAAAAGTAAAACTACTTACCAGCCATTTTCTTTCTCGACCTTCTGCTACTTAAATTAAATAAACAAAAAAATAAACTGTTACAGTTTAACTTTTTTGAAAACTTCAACTTCAAGAACCTAACTTGGTTTCTTGGCTACGTTACCTCTATCTCTTACCAGCTATGGTGCGCGTGGCCACTAAAATCGGCTACCTTTCGGCTCCCTACTGGTTTAGCCGAGACAGGTATGATACGATCTGTATGTGACGCATCCCACCTATCTACTGAACGATGATGTATACCCCTGCCTGCGTTCATACCTGGCCGCCATTCGCCAGTCGCTCCACTCCTGTCAATTCTACCTTGGCCACAGACCAGAGAATTGCACATCTACCATTCAGGATCCTCGTTTACCACGGTTTACCAGCACCGTCTCTATATTTATACTACATTGCGAAGTTTTATATCCATTTACCATTAGGCCACGACCATTTACCATTCCAGATCCTCGTTTACCACGCTCCGTTCTGAAATTACCAGGCTTTTACCATGCTTCAACCTATGTTACCGCAAATTACCAATGATTTACCGTCAGTTTTTTTTTTAAATATTTTAACGTTTACCACCTGATTACCACCCCACATAGGGGCTTACCGCCGTTTACCACCAGTTTACCACATTTTAACACCAGTTTACCACATTCTACCACGATTCCTTCTCAGTGTGCGTGTGGTTGGGCTGGGCAGCCCAAATCGTGCAGCGGAGTGAGCTCCGTCCACGGACGACGAAGCCCGCGAAGACCTCCTCGGACACGGCGAATCTTGGCACCCCCCGGTCACAAGCTTTGATCGAGGAGAACAACCGTCTATCTGCCAAGATCAGGAGTTCCTGCCACCGGCTTTCAGGCTTGCTGCAACCGGTGAACCGGCTTAGGGCCGATCCTCCCGCCCAGCATATTGATGAAGCAGATGGGGACTCTCCCGGCGATGACGGGGATGAGGGTCTCGTGAAGGCGTTCGCCTCCCCTGCCCGCCGAGGGGAAAAAGCGACTGCCAGACCTACGTCCATTCCCCAGCCGAAGATCGTTGCCGAGCACGCCAACCGGGTTCAGGCAACGAAGCAGGCCGCTAAGAAAGGGCCGGCGATGGGCCCTTTGACCACTAAGAACCGGCGACTTCCAAACGGAAATCCGGTTCCGGCCACTGCAAAACTGGTGAACGACAACATAAATGCCTGCTTCCACCGGTAAGTTTTTCTCACTGCTTTATTTTATTAATGCTTTACGTTTCTCTACTTTGAACCGCTTTATCCCCCTCCGGTTTTCACTTAATTTTCTCTTGATTTTCAGGTATTACGGAGAAGTAGTCCCCATTGGAGGCCTTGCTGGAGGGAAGCAGTTGAAGATTGTCATCGGCGAGTCAGTTTTGGACTGGATCCCGGAGGAGCCGGACGAAGAAAACGAAAGGTATTTGCTGCTTCCTTTTTTTTGTGTTCTAACCCAAGTTGATATGTGGCAAGGCGGATAATGGGTATGTGGTCAACAGGTGGCGAGGAGTTGTTCTTGCTGCACACCAGCCACAGGAGACCGACGAGACCGGTGAACTCGTGGAATCGCCGGACGTTACCTTGGTCCTCGACACCCACCCCACCCACAAGGACCGTTCTTGGGTGACAGCTTCCATGGAGAAGCTGTTGACATTGGACGTCAAGATCGTCCCCGGGTTGTCACTGCGACCCACTGCAGTGGAACCGAAGTGGGCACTGCAGTCCGAAGACGGTCAGTATGTTGAGAACGGTCTGGATGTTGACATGTTCCCCCAGCGAGGAACTACCTCCGGGCAGCGATACCGAGGAGACGGATGTACTAGTGTGTTAAAGACAGTTAGAGACAGTGTGACTGTGTAGTTCACCCGTGCATAAAATTGGCGTGTGATATCTCTGCGTGTGAAACAAATTTGAGCGGCATTCTGTGCGCGTATAGCCCACAGTAGTATTGTAATATACTTTTAACACACCTTTAACACAAAATTCGTATGTATTTGCAATATTCAACATGCTTTTCACACACCCAGCTAGTATCATGCATTTCAGCTCATATATACGAATATGATATGTGAACATAGTAATATTGTGTGAAGAATGCATTAAAAATGTGTGAAGAATATATGAAGGGCATATCAAAAACATAAATATTACAAAGGTGTGAGAATCATATGGAAAGGAAGGGAAACCAATGTCAATGTATGCTGAAATTTGTAGCAAACATTTTCAGTGACTAATGATGTACCGAGAGGATTCACAGCATTTATCACCTGCAATTCAGCCTATATATGAGCTGAAATTCAGCCTATATATGAGGCTATATATGAGCTGAAATTCAGCCTATATATCACCTGAAATTCAGCCTATATATGAGCTGAAATTCAGCTTATATATGAGTTGAAATTCAGCCTATATATGAGGCTATATATGAGCTGAAATGCAGCCTATATATGTGCCTAGATATGAGCTGAAATTCAGCCTATATATGAGGCTATATATGAGCTGAAATGCAACCTATATACAGTATGTGCCTAGATATGAGCTGAAATTCAGCCTATATATGAGGCTATATATGAGCTGAAATTCAGCCTGGCCTGAATATCAGTCCGGACAGCCGCGAATATCATACGCACAAATCCGGCCACTTTGGGTTCGATGGACACTTGAAATGTTTCGAGCTCTCCATGGCGTGCGGAACAAAGAGTGGCTTGGGTACATCGTGATGTACCCAAGACCGGGTAGTGGACATCGCAGCTTCAGCAATCCTACCAGCTGCAACCACAATTGCTCGCGCAACCCCAACTATTCGCGCAACCACGCACCGCAACTCCTCGCGCAACCCCAACTATTCGCGCAACCACGCACCGCAACTCCTCGCGCAACCCCAGCTGCTCGCTATAAACCGCAGTATAGAACGAACATCATGATTGCATGCTATGTGCGCGCGCAACACATATTGTATGACGCGCTGCATGTAGATGCATCACGGATCATGCGCCTTCAAATCGCGCGTCCCCTGCATAAGATGAAATCATAGCAGGCGCGCATCGCACTGACAAGCTAAATCATCGTACGTGCATGTCGATGAGCGATTCGTGCGAATCATTTGCAAATAACGAAATTATCATATGCGTGCGCTGCACTGAACGATTCGTGCGGATTATTAGCAAACATCGCTGTCGCCGGTGCATGTCGCATGGTATGAATGCGATCGCGCGTATGACGAAACCCCGTGCGTCCTGCCGCAGTTGATGCGAATCATACATACTGATGATGCTTTTTCGTTCGCGCGTCCGTATCTCGCATACCGTACCAACCCTGCGAAATGTTGACAGCATGTATCTGCGATCCGTACGCTGTGCGCACACCTTATCGCTGCTTATTTGCTGACGATGTTACTGCGAATGATATTAGCTGCGAATGCGTTATTCGCGATGATGATTTATCGCGCACTCCGTTTGCTGACGATGTTGCAGCGAATGCTGTTATTCGCTTGTAGATATTCGATATATTAGTATATCTGCGAGCTCTGTCGCCGGTATGTATGCGCGAAACCTGTCACACACACAATATACAAATCTATATACAATATATCGTCTGCTGCACACACTCTTATGTCCTCGTTCTATGCCTGAGACGGAGAATACCACTGTCAAGGTTGTATATCAACCTTAAAGACTATGCGGCTGCTATTGAACTGTAGTAACACGCAATGATATTTGGTGGGGTATGAGTGCAGTCTCTGGTGTCCAGAAGTGTCTGCTTGAGCGCAATGCTCCTCATATACCTCAATGCCCTCACGCTTCATAAGCGTTACCACCATCGGGTTGTGAACTCGAGAGCATTGGGTGAACTAACAGTATCGGCTGGTCCAATTAGCATGTTGATACTCGCATGATGTTCAGTTCATGCTTGAAGCGAAGACGCGTCCTCTCAGGACAGTTTGTTCTTCAAGAACTTGTCTTGCTTCGCCATCGAGATGCCGCACCCTGCCTCTCGATGACAGATGTCACTCATGGTGAGTGGATGACAGATATTATGACTGTACATGTCATAGTCGACCGTACTGACAATACTCGACGACTGTATGTCATTATAACATATGACATGACATGACATGACATGACATGGCATGACACGTATGACAGGTATGACAGGTATGACACGTATGACACATATGTCATCGGACATATCCCTGACAGTGTTGCCACACAGGGACCGTGGCCATGCAGATTATGCACGCGTTCACGCAGGATGCGGGGCTTCGCCAGCCGTTGATGCGGGGAAAAAACTCGTGGATGCGGCGTTGGTGGGTCATGCTTCTCAGAAGCGGCGCGCGGCATGAATGTCCAGTGGGGACGACAGGGCTTCCCCCGCTCGAAACGGGGGTTGGAGTCAGCAGAAAACTCTGAGAGGTTTTTCAAAATCAATGGAACGTGGAAGGTTCAGGGCCCTCGGCAGACTGATGGAAACTGACCTATTTGAAAGTTTTGAAAACTGGCACGGTCCACTGTGCATCCCCCAAAACCCGACGGGCAACCTGACGAAAAGATGCCCGGTCAGTGAAGGTTTTCTGGTGAAAGGCGGTGAGGAGTGAAAAAGGCTCGTGAATTTCCAGCTCTTCAGGACAGGCTGACGGAAAAGATATGGCTTCACAGCAAAGGTCGTGCAGACTGGTTGACGTGTGAATTCTCGAGAGGTCGAAGGTCATCAGGCGGCGGCGACCAAATTCACAGCTTCTCCGTGCCGGCTGAAAAGGGTGAATTCAACACTCGGGTTAGTTGTGCTGGCCAGCCCGGTTGGGGATGCCCACAACGGAAGCGAGCAGCCGGGAAAACGTCACTGTGGTCAATACAAGCGGTGTCAGCGGAAGTGACTGGTCCAAAGGAGCTCGAGAATTCATGCTGTTTCACCAGGAGTCGCACAGTGTGAATTCACTCGTCAGCTGTAAGGGCTGGTGAGCACGTGGATGCACACCAAAGGCAGCAAAAAGGACCGCGGAGAAAGAGCGGCCGTCTCGTTGAATTTGCAGAATTCACCAAAAGGGTTGCGCCGGACGGAAGGTTGTCGCGGCGAAACGAGCTTGGCGGAGCACGCTGGATTCTCTCGTCGCGGACGCGTTCTATCTGACGAGCACCAAAAAGGAAGGGGCTGGCCAGCCGTGCCGTCGTTGCCGTGTTTCCCCGCAACGCTCTGGGGGTGGGAATTCACGGGAGAGCGAAGTGCTGCGCCTCACCTGAGAAGTCCCACTGGACTTCGGAAAAGAAAAGTAGTCGTGGGCAGCGAAGACGACGCCTTCGCGTGGAAAAGGTGGGGAAATAAAGTTGCAACGTTAGCGCAAGGCGATAGGGTGTAGCTGCAGCACGAACGCACACCGCAAACACACACACATATACATGATGTCAGGGATATGTCCGATGACATATGTGTCATACATGTCATACGTATCATATATGTCATAATATCATACCATGTCATGTCATGTCATGTCATGTCATATGTTATAATGACATACAGTCGTCGAGTATTGTCAGTACGGTCGACTATGACATGTACAGTCATAATATCTGTCATCCACTCACCATGAGTGACATCTGTCATCGAGAGGCCGAGTACGGCATCTCGATGGCGAAGCAAGACAAGTTCTTGAAGAACAAACTGTTCTGAGAGGACGCATCTTCGCTTCAAGCATGAACTGAACAAACATGCGGGTATCAACAGGCTAATTCGACCAGCCGATACTGTTAGTTCACCCAATGCCCTCGGGTTCACAACCCGATGGTAGTAACGCTTATGAAGCGTGAGGGCATTGGTATATGAGGAGCATTGCGCTCAAGCAGATACTTCTGAACACCAGAGACTGCACTCATACCCCACCAAATATTGTTGCGCGTTGCTACAGTTCAATAGCAGCCGCATAGTCTTTAAGGTTGATATACAACCTTGACAGTGGTTATTCTCCGTCCACGCGACGAACGAGGACATAAGAGTGTGTGCAGCAGACGATATATTGTATATAGATTGTATACTGTGTGTGTGACAGGTTCGCGCATACATATCGGCGACAGCGCTCGCACATATATCGAATATCTACAAGCGAATAACAGCATTCGCTGCAATATCGTCAGCAAACGGAGTGCGCGAGAAATCATCATCGCGAACGCATTCGCAGCTGATAGCATTCGCAGTAACATCGTCAGCAAATAATCAGCGACAAGGTGTGCGCACTGCGTACGGATCGCACATATATGCTGTCTATATTTCGCAGGGTTGGTACGGTATGCGAGATACGGACGCGCGAACGAAAAATCATCATCAGTATAATGATCCGGCAGAACGCACGGGGTTTCGTTAAACGCGCGATTGCACTCATACCATGCGACACGCACCGGCGACAGCGATGTTCGCTATCCGCACAAATCGTTCAGTGCAGCGCACGCACATGATAATTTCGTTATTTGCAGATGATTTGCAAGAATCGTGCATCGACGCGCATGTACGATGATTTAGCTCGTCAGGCGATGCGCACCTGCTATGATTCATCTTATGCAGGGGACGCGCGATAGAGGGCGCATGATCCGTGATGCATCTACATGCAGCGCGTCATACAATATGTGTTGCGCGCGCACATAGCATGCAATCATGATGTTCGTGTAAATACTCGCAGATGTACATACAATATTTGCAGTCGGACGTACAATTTAACATCAGATGAACCTTGATGCTGCGCAGTCATATGTGTATTATACCAATCAGCAGTTTACACACATATGCTGTATAATAATAGTGTGCACTGTCATCATCATTTCACACACTTACTATATATGGTATATACCATGCAGCACAATTCCACTATTATACATGCTGACAGTAAGTGATAAGTTAATACACTTATACCATTGACCACAAGTCATCATTATTATCACACACTATAACTTGCCATTATACTGTAACTTGTGCACCATGTATACTGTTATTATAATCAGTTTGGTCACAAATGCTTGGCATACATGCACACATATGCATATCCAACTTGATCACGATAACTGTTGGCATACATATGCATATATTAACAGTGTATCATGGAAGTATTGCAAGATTAAAAAGTAAGGACTTATCTTGAAATCACCATGTAGTTCCGTTGATCGATTTGGTGACTGTCTGTCCGCGCCTAACCGACCATAGGTTTGTACCCTATGGAACCGGGGGTTGATCAAGCAATACAACTGTGTTACACTGTAAATATGCACATCTTACACACATACTAGATGTTGCATCAATATACCATATAGCATACCTGCTGTGCAAGTATAGACTATAAATGAATCCACTTGGTATAAGGTGCCAATCTTGATCATAAAGACAGTAATTAGCTCAGTTATCCTGACGTAGGATTTGGGATGGATAACTGTTCTACTGTTGATCAAAGATGGAATACTCACCGGAGCCATTTGTGAAATATATCAATCAACTCGTCATTCATCATGATGAGATATGCAGGATTACAACTTACTAACCAAATTGATATGCATCATACTAGCCACATGCTGTCCAGTGGTATACAGATTAGCTTATATGATAAATCACTATCAATTTGCTTAAGTGTACTAAATCAGCAAGTACCTGCACAATGCACAATCACTGACACTATACTGACATTCACTGATTCAGTAAGTGAAATGATCAACTATAATATCAACCACGTGTATGATAATGTAGATACCATCCAACAAACACATGAGCGTGTTGGATGTCAGTGATGGCGATAGTTATGGTAAACAGGA
The DNA here is from genome assembly GCA_001247695.2 of Cymbomonas tetramitiformis. Lineage (NCBI taxonomy): Eukaryota > Viridiplantae > Chlorophyta > Pyramimonadophyceae > Pyramimonadales > Pyramimonadaceae > Cymbomonas > Cymbomonas tetramitiformis. Next base: position 18,131 of record LGRX02034150.1, read on the forward strand.
TAAAACCACATGCTGTAGGGCTGGATGGAGAATATCTCCAGACCCGAAGGCAGTATACGGTGTTCATAATGCAGCTGGTAACTGCTGAACACTGTCCATACCTTTACTATCGCTGGAGCAACACCAACTTCTACATTGCATTCTGACAATTGATACAATTCTGATCAGTTCAAATGCATGTAACTCATTCAGACCAGTAATCATAATGACAACTGATAGAGGTTATTATAGACACTGCTCTGATTCATTAATCAAGCTTTGTTCTAATTTACTTGGAATCTGAAGATATCACTTTGATACTCTTTCAGTGCACCGCCATATGCCCAAGTAGATGATAGGTTACTGACAAGTTATCACTTAAGTGACTGCACTTAAAGTTGATGCACCTATATATATATCACATTAGGGTTTGGTCTATTTGTCATGGGTTTCAAAAACCCAATGTACCAAATATTGACCATACATATATCTTCACATATCAACATGAAAAATGCCAAATTCCATTTCATGTATTCAGGTGAGATATATTACACAGGTGTAACAGCTGTATACATTGTGGTATATAGGTACCACATGGGTCCAATGGTCAGACGTTCCTACGGGTCCATGCGACGCATGGACCTCGTATGGACCCGTAGGGAGGATTCACATGGACCCAGCATGGACCCCGCCCGTTTGGGCGCTGGCACGATTGGTCCATATGATTACTAAGCAGGTCCATGTGGTGTTTAAGCAGGTCCAAGCGGTAATTTAGCAGGTCCGTGCGAGTATTAAGCGGGTCCAAATGACTATTATATAGGTCCATAGGGTTATTTAACGGGTCCATGTGGATATTCGGCGGGTCCACGCGATTATTAAGCGGTTCCGTATGATGGTCTTGCGGGTCCATGCTGTTATTAAGCGGGTCTATTTGATTATTAAGCGGGTCCGTGTGCTTACCTATCGGGTCCATGCGGTTATTAAGCGGTTCCATACGATTATAATGTAGGTCCACATGGTTATTCGGCGGGTCCATGTGATTATTATATGGGTCCATATGATTATTCAGCGGGTCCATGTGGATATTCGGCGAGTCGATGCGTTCAGTATGTGGGTTATGTGGGTTATGTGTGTGGAGTATGTGATTATTCGGCGGGTCCATAAGGTTATTATGTGGGGTCCATGTGGTTATTACGCGGGTCCGTGCGATTATTTGGTGGGTCCATATGGTTATCCAGCGGGTCCATGCGGTTTATAAGGGGGGTCCATACGATTATTATGTAGGTCCATATGGTATTTTGGCGGGCCCATGTGATTATTATGTGGGTCCATTCGAATATTCGGCGGGTCCATGCGGTTATTAAGTGGGGTCCATGTGATCATTAAGCGGGTCCGTGTGCATATCTCGCGGGTCCATGCGATTATTCCGCAGGTCCATGCGGTTATTAAGCGGGTCCATACGATTATAATGTAGGTCCATATGGCTATTCGGCGGGTCCATGTGATTATTATGTGGGTCCATACGATTATTCGGCGGGTCCATGCGGGTCTTAAGTTGGGTCCATGTGATTATTACGCGGGTCCGTGCGATTATTTTGTGGGTCCAGGAGCAGGTATACATGCAGGACTAATGTGGGACCAATGTGGAAACAATATATACACGTATACATATATATTTATACATACTGTACAAAGTAAGCAGGAGCAATTTTTGCTACTGTAAAATGTCAAGCAGTAGCTTCACTACCGCCGGCTTCACTACCACCACCGCTACCACTAGCTTCCCCTTCCTGTGCCCCCTCCTCGTCTTGCGCATCTTCGTCGGCCTCCTCCTCCCCTCCTTTCCCATCCGAGCCCCCATCAACATTCTCATCACCATCCCCGCCATCCCCGGACACGTCCCCCTCCATGTCCTCCACCACCTCCTCGGCCTCCTCGGCCTCCTCGGCCTCCTCCGTTACAGCTGCCTTGCCCTTTTTCCTCTTCTTTTTCTCGGCTTCGTCGCCCCCATCCGCTTTCCTCTTGGCCTTGACGAGCATCTCCTTTGCCACCTTTTTGCGGGACTCCTTGGCGGCGTGGCTGGCTGTACTTCGTTCGGAAGCTTCCTTGGCGCTCTGCACCTTCATACCAGCAAATGCCTTATAGGCATTTTTGCTGAGCTTGACGTTACTGACTGGCATCCTGCATAGGTTACGTAGACACACCACACCTCAACACAGACAGTACACAGAGTATACTGGGGCGGGGTTGGGGCGACACGTGGGACCATACAGGACATACGGGGGCGGGGTGCGGGCAGAACACCGGACCGTGCGGGACCCAGGTTTACAGAGGTGGGGGCAAAACGTGCGAACTGAAGGGTTACTGGCATGTGGCACGCGTGGGTGGTACGTTTATGCATAATTTGACGATTTTTCGGAAAAATGACATTTAGAAGTATTAGAAGGTTGGAGAAGTTTGGAGAAGGTTTGGACAAACTCAAAAATGTAAAATTTTGACATTTCGGGTTTTGGAGTAGCCGTGCGTGCGGGGCCATTTCGTTTACTGCAAATACCAGGGAATCAAGTTGTGCACATGGAATGCTTGCGCGACACATTAATAAGTTTATAAAAGGCCATTACAAGGTTTGGGAAGGTGCAACATGATAGTAGAAGGCAGTAAAAAGTTGCATATCCAATATTTTAGGGTTTTAGGGTTGCTGGCGGGGTGGTGTGGGTGAAATATTAGTTGTGAGAGGGGGTTCGGCGTATGCGGAGTCCGCTATAAAGTGCACAATTTCGGGAAATGATGATATTACACGGTTTGATATTTTTGGAGAAGTTTGGAGAAGGTTTGGACAAACTCAAAAATATAAAATTTTGACGTTTAGGGTTTTGGAGTAGTCGTGCGGGGCCATTTTGGTCACTGCAAACAGCAGGAAATCGAATTTTGCACTTGGCATGCATGCGCGGCATATGAATGTGTTGCTACAAGGCCAATAACAAGCGGGAAATGATATTATATGATTTAATATTTTTGGAGAACATTGGAGAAGGTTCGTAGAAACAAAATAATGCAATATTTTGATATTTTGGGTTTTGCAGGAGCCGCGCGGGACCAATTTGTTCACTGCAAATATCAGGATGGTTGCCGTGTCATGCACACGGGCGATGTTTTGAAAATAAAGAGCAATTCAATATGCAAGTGCATTTCCATGCTTATATTCCAATGTTCATACACAATCTAATGTATGAATACTTGCAAGTGACATGATGACCGTAGTGTCAGATTATTAGAGTTATGCAAAAATTGCAGCTTACTGTAGCACGAAGCACCAAGATGCGGCTCTCGGGACAGCTCAATAGCACTTTTAGTTAGGCAAACGATTTCTAAGCTAGCGCCTGTCGAACAGCTCTTCCAAGGAAACACGTGAGCGTGAAGCCCCACGAGCAAGGTCCTGCAATTGATCCGCGGTCAGGGTGAAAAGCTGCTGTGCTGGTTGGGCGAGCTGCTGTGGTTGGGCGAGCAACTGCGGTTGCGCGAGCAGCTGGGGTTGCGCGAGGAGTTGCGGTGGTTGCGCGAATAGCTGGGGTTGCGCGAATAGCTGGGGTTGCGCGAGCAATTGTGGTTGCAGCTGGTAGGATTGCTGAAGCTGCGAGAGCTGCTGCTGGAGTTGGATTGCTGATTGCTGGAGTTGTTGCAGCTGTTGAAGCTGCTGAGGCTGCTGCACCGGTTGAAGCTGCTGGGGCTGCAGCACCGGTTGAAGCTGCTGGAAATGCTGCATCGGTTGAAGCTGCTGTTGAAGCTGCTGGGGTAGCTGCACCTGTTGAAGCTGAGACTGAGACAGGGGCTGCGGGAGTTGCTGCAGCTGCAGGGGCTGCTGCGGCTGTTGAAGCTGCTGAGGCGGCAGCACCTGTTGAAGCTGAGACGGGGGCTGCGGGAGTTGCTGCAGCTGCAAGGGCTGCTGCGGCTGTTGAAGCTGCTGAGGCGGCAGCACCTGCTGAAACTGCTGGGGCTGCAGCACCTGATGAACCTGAGACTGGGACTGTGGGAGTTGCTGCAGTTGCTGGGCCAGGAGGAGTTCCTCCTGCTGCTGGGCCTGCGGGACGCCCTGACGAACTGCTTCCGGACTTGAGATCAGTGATGGTAGCGGGGGCACCATCTGCACCCCTTCGGAGACACGGGCTCCACCCTCCGTCCCTTGCTCCGCCGTGGGCGTCGCCGACGCCGCAGGTGCCGGTCGCGGTTCCTCGGAGGCCGGCACTTGCGGCACGAGCGTCTCCAAACTAGCGCGCTCCAGCTCTAAGCGCCGGTCCAGTGCGCTCTGCTGTCTCTGCTCCAACGCTTCCAAACTCCGACCAAACTCCTCTCCCTGCTTCCTCAACAGCTCCTCCAACTGTTCACTCGTCACGCCCACCTGCAAAGGTCCACTTCTTCCTTCCTCTACCTCCACCTGCGCCGCCAGTGGGACCGCCAGCACCCCACTGCCGACACTTGACCTCCGGCCTCGAGAACGACCACCTCCAGCTTTCCCCGTGCCTTTCCCCGTGCCAGCATCAGGTGCCCTACCCGACACGTCGCTCGATGCTTGGCTCCCCCTTCGGTGTGGAACGGCCAGGTGCGCAGGCGCGGCAACCCGCTTCTGCAAGGTGTAGCCGTCAGCCAAATCCGACCGCATGCGCTTCCTTCCTGAGGCCCCTTTAGACGCAATTGTCTCAGGCGGTGCATCCTCTGTGACCGTATCCCCCTCGGAACCCGCGCCCCCACGGCTAGGGGCAACCGATGCCGCGTCCTTGTCCACGAAGAGGTAGTCGTCACGGGTTACGCTCGCTCCTAACTCCACCCGGTCCGCAGTATTCACCTGCCTCAACGGGGCCGTCACCGACACGCCCTCCTGCAAGCTCTTCGCTTTTTCCACCGCAATCTGTTGTGGCACAAACTTCCTGAGGACCTGGAACACTTGGTCGATCTTCTCATTGTCACGGAAGTAAGCCTCCCCTCGGGCTTTGTCCGTTACGCGCACGTTCAGCTTGTTCATGCGGAAGGTGTGAAACATCTCCGGGTCGGCGTTCGGCCCATCGATTGGCCCCCCGCAATGGACAAACCACCCTTTATTATTCTTTATGTGCAGGATTGAGCCTACCACATACCCCCCCGAGTGACCCTGGTGAAACACCACTCCGCCGTACGAGAATTTCGCGTTCGATTTCTCGGCGTATCCCTCCTTCTCACCAAAGCCGTCGCCATACACATACCGCGGCCTATAGTTAATGTACTTGTTGTACTCGTGCGTGAACACGTTGCGGCACATCCTTCCACAGACTGGGCTTCCGCTGACGGCCACCTACGGGCAATGCCTGAGCGGGAGTGTTCGTGGGTTGCTCCGCCGCTCCCGCTTCAACAAGGGGCGGGGCCGCCGATGCCGACGGCTCCGCAACCAAGGGCAAGGCCGGTGGTGCCGGAGTGTCCGCGGGTTGCTCCGCCGATCCCACCAACGGCGCGTCCGGTACCACCCCCGCGGTCTCGGGTGCGGGCACCTCCGTGCTCGTGGGGGCGGGAGCATCCGTGGGTTGAGCCGCCGCTCCCGACGGCTCCTCTACACCCCCCTCAACGACCTCGAGTGTGGCCGCTTCAAGGGGTGGGGGAGCCGATGCAGAGAACTCCGAGAGCATGGACAAGGGAGGTGCCGGAGTGTCCGCGGGTTCCTCCGCCGATCCCGACGGCGCGTCCGGTACCACCCCCGCGGTCTTGGGTGCGGACACCTCCGTGCTCGTGGGGGCGGGAGCATCCGCGGGTTGAGCCGCCGCTCCCGACGGCGCGTTCACTACCAGCCCTGCGGTGTCGGGTGCGGGCACCTCCGTGCTGGTGGGGGCGGGAGCATGCGCGGGTTGCTCCGCCCCTCCCGATGGCTCCTCTACACCCCCCCGAACGCCCTCGGGTGTGGCCGCTTCAACAATGGGCGGGGGAGCCGACGCCGACGGCACCGCAAGCAACGGCAAACTCTGCTCGAACGCGCCTTCCGGCAGCAGGGCACCTTTTTTGGCCAGAGCGTCTTTCTCCGCTTGCGAGGTTGGGTAGACCGTGCGCTTCGCCATGCACTCCGGCCTACCACAGTTGCTCACCTCTTCAATGCGTTTGCCTAAAAGGCACACGTTGTGGTAGCTCGCACCGCAGTGCGAGCACCTGTGCACTCCACGTCCATCATCCTTCTCGCAGATGAAGCAGCACTCTTCAGGTGCTGGCGGTGGGGGTGAGGGCGGAGGCGTGGCGAGCCCACCTAATTCATACAACACCAAAACCGAGCACGTTTACACAAGTAGGACGAGAAACACAAATAGAACTAAAAACTCATTACAAGGTCAATTATTGGACCACTTTGAAAAATGTGCTCACCAGCGTCGCCGGTCTTCGGCGCGCTAGTAGGCCAGTCCAAGGACTTTCTTCGAGAACTCTGCGCTTCCTTGGCCAAGCCCCGCAACGCGCGGGGAGCGTGAATTGAGGCCAGCGTTTCAACGGTGGCCTCGGTGGCATCTTCCTCCACTTCAGCAGCAGTACACTCTGATTGCTGCTCGCACTCCTTGCGCCCACAGTTCTTTTGCATTGTGAGCATACCACAATCGGCAGTCCCGAATTTTCGCTGACATGAAGGATGGAAACCACCTTCACAAACACTACAAGTCATAATGGTCGCGTTTTCCTTGCAATAAACGCACTTCCCAGGCCGAGGACCACACTGCTTGCATTTTACTCCAACCTCCTGATCGCTAGAACACGCGAAATGAAAGTAGCCCTGGCACGTCTTGCATTGGATCTTCGGTGCAATAGTTTTCGGGACCGCACAATCGCGGACCACACATTTCACTACATTCTCTTCTTTCTTCTTCAAAAGAGCTTTGCTGACAGCCTTTGCTCCACGGTTCGCCCCCATGTTTCTGGGGCAAGGTGTTAACGTGCTACTTACTCTTAGGTTTCCCATTCGGTCAATTAAGTTAACGTGCTACTTACTGGGCCTGTTTCAGTCCATAAGTCAATTAAGTAAAGGCGGAGTCTTGGGCCTTCAAGTCCGTCCAGAACTCCAAAGCGCCACATCACGATGCACATACAAATATCCCACGCAAAAATATTTGGCTGTGGAACCCTAACAGATTTGGAGTCCGTCGATAAAACTTGATCGAACTCCAAAGCGCCACATCACGATGCACACAACATTATGTCACGGATATAAATGCACACAACATTATGTCACCGATATAAATTATGATGT